>VUQS01075877.1:2464-33049 GCA_015108495.1 Heterochromis multidens
ATCAGTAAAACCCCCCCCCCCCCCCCATTATGCACCTCAGGTCTGCTCCTTAAAACAAACTTAATCTAATCTCAATCTTTACTATATTTGTTAAACAAGATGGCTAAAAAAAGCAATTACAACACAGCGGCCACCTGTAGGTAACACTATCCCTCTCTGTTTTCTGCTGCATGTTCTGCAGAGGTGACAAAACAGCTATCAAGCCCATTATAAGCTTTGTTTGCACAGATATTGGTGGGCTCAACAATAAAGTGGTAAGATTTTCAATAACATCAATTTTATTCTTGATTTCTCTTATTAAATGCACACCAATTGCAAAGCAGAAGATGTCAACAAAGAGAAGCTGATGAGCTGGGTTGGAATTTTGCAGCTAACACACATACATTATTACGCAACAACAGCTTCGAGTCAATATCAAGAAGATGTTCTTGATATTGTTTTGGTCATGAGAAAAGTCCACTGTGCAGACAGCAGCACACTCACAATGGAAATGCCACCATGTTGGGCCTGTTCAACATACTGAGACTGCTTTCACTTACCCGAACACCAGCAATCAGGCTAAGCAGTCACACGAAGGCAGTTATCAGCTTGATAAGTTAATATGAGCATTTACATGAAAGAAGAAGTGTTGGCATTTTGTTCAACTCAACGCTAAATACAGAATAAAGAATTTGAAAAAAGCGCTGCAGGCCTCGTTAGTTCTGTTAAATGAACAATGTTTGTTTGATGTGGTAAAACAGTTTTAGCCTTATTCTGTTATCTGAAGCCCCAGTCTGAGACCAAGTAAAGAATACATATAAAACCTTTATTCGAACCAGTAAGTAGTTTGAGCCTGCTTGTAAATGATCTATAAGGTCTGCCAGTACAAATAGGTACTCTGTTTTGGAATTATATATTAATAGTTGTTCTAAACCTGTTTGCAGAAAATGGGAGAAAAAAACAGGAATAAAGATGACCCTAAAAATGTCTTGATTAATGCTCATCAGAGAGACAAACCTATAGACACTCCTGCTACCTATGCACTGAGGTCCACGGGCTTTTCCAGGAATGGACCCATGATTTTTCCGAGAACTGAATGGTCAGTATGTATTTATCTGTTATATCTGAAGCATAACCTATGAAACAACTTCATAACACTGACATCCCAAGGATAAACCTGAAATTACCTCTCTAAATCCCTAAGCTTGCTTCGGCCTTATGAGTAATGTTACCCATCTTAAGGGTTACATACAGAAGGCAGCGGTGTGAGGCCAAGGTATGCCAATGAAATTCAGTGACTTGTGGCAAAACAACCATTTGCAACCAAGTTAAACTAATCTGTACTTGAATGAGATGATTGAGGTCACTACCAATAGGAGTAAAGGATGCTGTTGACTGACATAACACCAGCAAACATGGTTGAAACAATGACGTTGATGTCTTCATTCTCCCAGGTCAAAGTCCTTCACGTAACCCACTGTGTCACCACTTCTTACTTCCTACATGGGCATTTTTGCTCTTTGTACTACTTTATAATTCTCACCTCATCTGATCTTAAAAAGATCTGTGATTGGCCCCATCATGGTTTAGACTTTCTAAAACAGAGGACATACAGGCATAAGGTTTCTGTATGCTGAAAGGTTATAATGGATTTGTTTGCCCAAGATGGCCAAAGAAATGTTGCCTACCCCAGTTTTAAGGGGTCACCAAAGTTAGTACAATTCAACCTGAAATGAGCATGCATCTGTCAACCACACAAGAAGTCTCAGAAGTACACACCATTTTTTTTCTACCGCCTGAAACAACCAGGTCCACTTTGAAAAGGCAACAAAATCCATGTTAGGAACTAAGTTGGAATGGAGGGAGTGTAAAGAATGAGTCTAGCCTGAGACTATTTTTAAATTTGGTTTGGTTTAGGCAACAAACCCACTTGGTTAGAGTTAGTTGGCCTTAAAATAGAGTCTTTTCCAACATTAAACACATTAGAAAGCACAGTTGTTGAGGTTGTCAGTTCTGCCTCATCAGTTCTGCCTCATCTAAAGGCAATGCCAACTCCCATTTAATGTGAACTTATTCACACTGGCACCAAGGGTCTGACACATAACTACAGATAGTTATAACAGCTAATGATCTAAGTGGGTGTTAGACCTCTAAAACCAGATTTAAGGGCTCATAATTTAGTCCAATTAATTAATCATGAGAGGAGCATGAATGAGTGAAAGAAACGTTGTTGAAAAGCGGTAGTTAATGGTGATGGCTCTGGCTCAGGAGTTAGAGAGGGCCGTCTAACAATCCAAGCGTCCTTGGGCAAGATACTGCCCCCGTCTCATCTGTCTAAGCATGAGTCTGACAGGTAAAAAGTGCTTAAACATGTAAAACAAAGTGCTGTTTGAATGTGGCGTGTAGTTAGAAAGTGTTGTATTAAAGAGATTTTTCAGTCAGGACCAGCCCACGTACAGTGCCATCCACAGAATTTGTCATGTTATAGCATGGATGCCTCTCAGTATATTCCTCTGACTCTCTCATTGGATAAAAAGTTGATCCTGGGAGAGTTCCTGTCAGGGCCACGTGCAGCAGGGGACACGGCCAGGGAAAGGAATGACTTTCTTGGGTGTAAAATTCAATTATCCAGCGGGTGAGCGTGGCTGAGCGTGTCTGTTATGAGTGGCGGGCGGACGGCTGCCCGTTCCCAGCGTGCGACAAGGGGGTTAAGAGCCACAGAAAAGCTTCCATTATTCCGAGTGAGAACGGCCCATGTGGCTGGCTGCACGGCCCCTGCTCTCATTCACTCCCCTTTACAACAGCGCTGCCGAAAGCCTCCAAGTTTCATTCTCTTTTCCCTACTCCCACTCCTTTTCTCCCTCCCCTCCCTCTCTTGCTCTCCTGCTCTCAGAAAAGAGCCTCCACAATGCTGCTGGAAGGCTGAAGTGGATTCTTCAGCACCCCTGTGGACAGTGCACATGTGGACAACATTCACAGGATGTCTGTCAACTAGTCCATTAATCAGCAACGTCTCATGAAAGCACAATTAGGAGCCTCACAACTCTATAACCGATTATCATCTTTAAGCACCCCTGCTACTCCTCCTGCATAGTAAAGTCAGACTTCCTCGTTCAACTACACTGTTCCACTACAACAATTATGAAAAAACCTGGAGTTGTATAATCAGGAGAAAAGCTCAAATTAGTTTTTCTTTTAAGTGTGGACAGCTGCTGCGTGTTCAGAAGCTCATTCCTCGCAGGCTAAACCTATCAGGCATTAACACTGAGTTGCATCTGTCTAATCATCAGTGTGAGAATGGATCTTCAGTGTGTGAATAAGACTGAGGCCCTATGGAGAAGGCCATTGTAGACACACACTGCACCACTTCTTGTAATAAATGAGCAATTGTGTCCATCACCATTAATGACAGTAAATGACGCAGTGGGGAGCTCTCCATCTACTGTACAGTGTGAGGACAACACTGAGGAACCTTTTGGATTTTATGTGACATCACGTCCCAGATGGGTTCATCTGCAAATTGCTGACCAGGGGAGACGAGCACATACAGAGGTCCATTGTGAGTCCTGATTGGCAGAGAAACTGTGCATTTAAATGAGGCTAGTAGCTACTAGGGTGTGCAATAAGAACATACAAAGCTTTGTTTGGCTTTAGCTGCTAAAATAGCTTGGTCCATCAAGTTTAAGCATCTGCTGAAAGCTCATATTTACAGGTTAGCTTTCTCTTAAACATTCTCTAGTGGTTTTAGTTTCTTCTGGAAATGTACAGTACTATTTACTTTTCCTCGGCCATCACAGCAGAACTTCAGAAGAAAACCATGGCAGTGAAAATGAGATGTTACAGCACAACTGTGGACATCGCGTGTGCCCACACAACACACAACACGAGCAATGAAGTCCACTGGACCACTTAAGAACATATGGATCTATTTGAATCTACTGACAAAAGTGAGGAGAAAAAACTCAAATGGGATCTGATAGGGAAAACGTATCCTCCAAGGAACCTTCTGGAGGAAGGCAGAAAAAACGCTGGATTGGACAGGGAAGATCTTTCTAGCCCTCACATACCATCACATCATCTGGAAAGGACTGGTGTCCTGCTTGCTTTCTGTGTATGGATTTAAGGCATCAAGAGAGTATCACTAATAAACAACAGAGCAAAAATGCTAAAAATTATTTTATTTTCTGGGTATATAACAAGAACAGGAGAAGGAATCAGGTCTGGAGGTGCTGAAGATGACTGGAATAATTTTGGGGGGGGGGTCACACTAAGAAAACCAGATCCAGGTCCTGGAGGAAGATCAATTTGAATACCCTAATGATGAAATATTTTCGGACTCCAAAATTGGAATTTATTCAAAGAGGCTTTCAAAGACAACATGAATGCTGGAAGCGGAGTGGGAAAAAAATGGCTTGACCTTTGAGTTTTCCATATCGGTGGAGGTTGATTGCTCTTTTGTTACATTATACCGAAACTGGGGTGAAATCCCAGCCCGGCTAATGGCTCAGGATGAATATTTATCAGTTTAAACTGCTTTTGGCTGTGAACTAAAATGGCCATTGAGTGGAAAAAGCTGCAGCTAACCCTCTGACAAAGGTCGACTGGATTGTAAAGGTCAATGAAATAAACTCCATGGAGAATCTGACCTTTATCTCAAGACTGCAATATGATTAAGATTTATTATTGGGCACTTTATAAAGCATATGAAACTGAAAATCTCTTTTGATGTAGAATTACAGTGTTGCTCAATTTTTTTCCGCTTATAAGAGTCAAAAAAGCAAATGTCAGTTTGATTTTTTGTGAACATGTTGATGTTAGCAGTCTGGGCCTCTGATGTATTAGGAATATTTTAGATAACAGATGGGGAAAAGTACTGAACCGGACTACCAAGCAAGTAATAATTCATTGACAGTAAGTCAGCCAAATGACTACAAAAAAGCTGCAAAAATACACACAAATATATATGACAAATGGAAGATCAGGGTTTTTTTCTGCACTGAGAAATTTTTTAGTGCCACCCAAATAAGTTTTGACCACAGTCAAAGGAAAATCGTGAACTTTAAAACCATTTAATAAATTATCTGGAATTTCAGTAACTCGAATGTAACATATTTTCTATGTATCAGATGACTAAATGCATAGATTTCTGTGAAATAAGGCATCCCAGATTCATTGCTTTTACGCTACGTGGACCAATTGTGCTTATGCACATAGTCTCCTCACTCCAAAGACCCATTCAGAGCCATAAAATGAAAAACACCACATGCAAAATGAATGGCTGCAAAACATGACACAGTATAACATGTATATAACAAATAAGTTAAGAGTACCTTCAGACCGTTTTTTTATGATAAATTAAACAAATGTAGTCTAATCTGATCTGTAAGCCACACCTACAGAACACATACTAACATGTGCAAAGTTAGAGTCTGTCAATTTCTATGTAGGCTAGAGGGAAGTGCTTTAGTTTTCGAGATACCCATACTGGAGGTAGAACAAAGTCTAACAATGCACCAACCTGATTTGACACTTCTGGCTAATGGGAATGGGTCAAATTATGAATTGAACGTGTTTTAATGGCTAGAAGTTAATCAAATTACCCTCGTCCAATCAGGCTCAGTCAGCTTATATCTATTATAGCCTATATAATGAATATATCTACCTGTGTAAAAGATGTTTAGCCAATATTATTTCAAGGGGACTGACAACTTAAACATTATATGAGTAAAATATATTTTAGTGCTGTAGAATTACAGCAGTTTTTCCATTTCACAAATGAGTGACCTGAGAGAATATGACAAACATTGTTGTACTTTGTTCTACCTCTGGTAGGGGTATCTTGAAACTTTGAGAACCGTTCCACTACACTACTAGTGAATGCTACAACAAAAAGAAGCCACTTTAGATGGATATTATGTAGCTGAGGGCCTGCACTAAAATGAAAACATTTGAGAGCTCTAGCTTGAAATGCCACACATAAAAACTACTACTCTGTATTGGTGGTGTTCCCCACACATTACCAAACCTATACTGCCCTCATGTGGCACCTGCAGATCACCTCAGCATCAGGTGTGATGGTGGGACCAGCTATTCACAACACTACAACTGGATTCATGGTTTCCTATTTCTGGTGGTCTTATTGCCTTTAAATATAATGATTTTTTTTAATTTAGCTTGTTTCACAAGGGTAAATATAAACTAATTTCTCAGTATGATGCAGTAAACTTGCTCTGTTATAGTTTGTCCTGAATATTTACAACACAGCACAACACAAAAAAAAAAATCTTTTTAGAACTGAATCTTCTTTAAAATCAAAATCTTTAAGTTTGACATAGTTTAGGCCAATTTGAAGCTTATAGTGTGATTTTTATGTAATAGCTCAGTACAAATATGTACAATGAAAAGGCTATCTGCACCGGGGCAGTGGAAACACAGGCCTGCATGTTTTGAATAGCTTTGATTATAAAAAATAACACATGTATAAAAGTACTTTACCTCAAGGTATTACATAAACTCTATTATGGCATTTATCTCTGTTCCTTAACCTCGGCTGAAAGAGCATCCTTACCTGTAAGACCTAGCAGAAGTCATTACTGTAGCGCAGATGATGTAGTCATCTAACAGCTTCTGTTTCCTGTAGAAACAGAAGGAAAGAGGCTTGCTTTTAATTAGCTGTAACTTAAACTGATTAATGTAAAATAGGCCAGACTTATATAATATGATATGGGACATCATAAAATGCAAATGTATCAGTTATGAAGGATCACTTTCATTAAACAAGGTGAGGGCACCTTATCTAGAGCAGATGTTTCCAACCTTCATGTACCTCCACAGCTTTGTCAGATGGTCTTGAGAACCTCCTCAGCATCTTTCATGTCCAAATGTGTTGATTTAATCAACTGTGTTTGGGCTTCATTCAGCTTACATTTGATCAATTATGGTTCTTTTCTCTTCCAGCGGTCTGTAACTATAGCCTACCATTTTAACCATCCATCCACCTCTTTCAGCTATGACTCCATTTAATAGCTATTCAAATCATATGGTTTGTTTAGCTTAGTTCTACTGTTTTAGCCTAATAATTCCTTACCGAGCTAATATTAGTTAACAATTTAAAAGTATTTAACTGGAGGAAATACTTTTTGGCTACTAGAATTTTTTTAATATAATTTTATCTATCTTATCAATATTTCTGTCAGTTTGTTGACATTTTAGTTGTTAGCCATAGTTTTACTTTACTTTCAAAATGTTATCTAATAAAAAAGTGTTAGCAATTCTTATAGCTAAATTTATTTCAGTGTTTTAACTCTAGTTTAGTGCCTTTTATCACTATAGATTACTTTTATCTACTAGTCTATTTAGCATCTATTAACAATTAACAAGGCTTGTTTAGATTGATGCAGTCATTATGTTTAGATGCTAACTAGTTAAATGAATTTCCCTCTGGGATCAATAAAGTTATTCGTATTCGTAGTTATGTAGCTACCTGATATTTGCTATTAATAATTTCCCTGTCTTCTATGCTTTCACCTGCCTATTTTAATCTAAACTGTTCATAAAATATATTAACTATCTATTTCAATAATTTTTCCTACTTTGGGAAAATAATAGACAGTGTATTTTTTTTAAATATTGTCTATGGTTTCAACGTTAGCTATATATTTACTTATTTCACCTGTTTAAACTGTTACCTCGGGATTTTAGTGCTAGCAATACTTTGAGCTATTTTAAAATTCATATTTGATATGTTTTCAGCTATGTATCAATATTTTTGCCAAACAGTGTCAGCAGGTTATTCATACTATTTACTAATTTCCACTATTTATCCATTCAATTAACAACTTCATTTATATATCCAAACTATTAGCTAACGTCAGACTCAGCTCTTCTAATAGCAATGCTGTTCATCATCTCTGTCTATAGGAATGTATAAGCTAGGAAGCAGATGCAGTCCCTTTGCCATATTTTATGAATTTTTGATCTACAGTGCTGTGACAAAGTATTTGCCTCCTTCCTGATTTTTTAGTTGTATATTTGTGACACTTTTAGATCATCAAATAAATTTTAATATTAGACAAAGATAACCCAAGTAAATAAAAAATGCAGTTTTTAAAATATTTCGTTTTTTTAAATGGAAAAAAGCTACCCAAACATACCCTATGTGAAAAAGTAATTGCCCCCCCCCCCCCATTAAATCGTGAATTAACTTTGATTAACCACATTTTTTGTAAGGCTGAGTTCAACTTCACTAGCCACACCCAGGCCTGATTACTGCCAGACCTGCTGAATCAAGATCTCAAGAAGCAACACATCATACCACAATCTAAAGAAACTCAACAACAGATGAGAAACAAAGTCATTGACATCTATCAGTCTGGAAAGGGTTACAAAGCCATTTCTAAGGCTTTGAGACTCCAGTGAACCACAGTGAGAGCCATTATCCACACATGAAGAAAACTTGGAACAGTGCTGAACCTTCCCAGGAGTGGCCGGCCTACCAAAATTACTCCAAGAGAACATCAATGACTCATCCAGGAGGTCACAAAAGAATCCGAACAACAAAGAACTACAAGAACTACAAGCCTCAATTGTCTCAGTTAAGGTCAGTTTTTTTGATTCAACAATAAGAAAAACTGGGCAAAAATGGCCTCAATGGGAGAGTTATTGCTGAGCAGCTGAAAGAACATCTGGAAAGAGAAACCCTGCTTCATCCAATGCAGTCTGGATTCAGAGCAAATCCTTCGACCGAAACTGCATGTTGTTACTCTACTGAGGTTATAAAGACTATACCTGGGCAAAGTAGGGGTAGTGGGTGCAGTATTTTTGGACTCCATAAATCACTCAATACTTATTAAAAAGCTCCTACACTTCCAGTTATCCATAGGTGTCTTAAATTGGATACAGTTGTATTCAGCTGATCACACTCAGTGTGTCCAAAGAGTCTGTGCAGCTGGAGTGCCACAAGGATAAACTTTAAGGTCTCTGTTATTTAGCTTGTATATTAATGACCTTCCATTGGTGTTTGAGGATATTGAAATTCTCATGTATGCAAATGACACAGTCATCTTCACACATGGGTGTGTTACTGAACAAGTACCTAGGAAACTATCTCATGTTATGGGAAAAGTTTCAACTTGGCTTACATCTTCATGCCTCACATTGAATTTTGATAAAACCATAACAATGTACTTTACAAGAAAGTCATAGACAGGAAACTAAGATATTTTTTTAAAATTGCAACATCCTTACTAAATTTGATATTTTAAGCTTTGAGAATTTAATTCTCAATTCTGATGTGTGGCTTATTTTAAAAATTGTTCACAATATTGCACCCCCATCTCTGAAAAACTTTATTCAGCTCTTCTCAGAATGCACAACCAGAGTTTTGAGATCAGCAGCTCGAGGGGACTGTCATTGTCCTATGAGGAACTCTGCTTTCTCCCAATCTGCATTTTCTTGTAAAGCTATCAGGGAATGTCATAAGCTTCCTGAGTATTTGAAAACTAGTTGCCAGCCTTTTTTTTTTCTTTGTAATTAAACAGAATTAACAGGATTTACTAGTTAACTGACAGTTTTATCCTTTATTAGTTCATTCAGCGCACCATATGGCAGGAGCACTAATCCCTTATCAGTCATGAGGTCAGTGTGTTTTTAGGTATCCACTATGAGTCACGTCCTCAGTGTTTGCACTCTGCACACCTGGCATGTTTAAAGAGACATGTATTCTAAAAGATTATATAAGATTATATAAGAATTATATAATTATATAAGTGTGGCGATTTGGGAAGGGCCCCATTAAGACCCATTCTCCCCCTTTACTATAACTATGATTGTATAACATGTCTAAAGGGATGAAAGCAGGTTTTTCAGTGGTTATTTCTACCTGCTCTCAGATTAGCCAGGCTGCACAGAAACTGACAAAGTTGCAGCACAAAAACCGGCAAACTCAACCCACAAGCATACAACAAGAACCAGATGTGCCACTGTAGTTCTGTTTCACAACAACTATCATATGACATACCAATGCAGAGGGGGTGTGGTGTCACGTGGACCGGTGTTAACCGGGAGTGGTTTTTAAAAGAGAGCTCACCAAAGAGCTCTGCTGAGCTCTCAGCCCAGCATTAACACACACACACTTCTTACCTGGAGGACGACAGGATGGACGCTGCATACAAGAAGGTCAATGGAGACTACAGCACAGAGGCAGAAACAGGGGACCAAGTCCCAGGGGTAAATTTGATTTATAGCTGACTTAAAAGCCCTCTGTATTTTCTTTCTTTTAGCACTATATATAATTTTGTCAGCTTATTTGTGTTCTTTTGTGGAGGTTATGCAACAACAAAAAAAAAACAGGCTTAAATACTGATTCAAACCAGTCTGTTTTTATTACAACAACAGTATAGCTGGACAGCGCTGGAATATTCAGAGTACAAGAGCAGACAAAGCAGAGAATTACATTGAATAGAGGTGAAAAACAGCTGATGATAATGGGAAAAGTCAGAGTGCAGGGTAAATAAAACAGGTGCTGCTGCACAAATGCAAGAACTGTCTCTACTGTGTAGGCTTCTGTTTTTGTTTGGGAATGAAAATAATACCCTTTAAGTCCTTTTTATAATAAAATAATTGAAGGATAATACAGATAAGTTTTTTGGCCAGGCGTGATCATAACGTTAATATCTTTAATATCAGTTTTGGCTCTGTGTAAACACGATGTGTGTGTGCTTTTATTTTTTTAAATCAGATTTCACAGGCAAAAATATTAGAAATCTTTAATTGGAGCCTGAATAAAAGCCTTCTGCTTCCAAAAGATGAAAAAAATAAGTAATTTGTTGAAGTCTTGCAGTCAAGACTGTCCTTTAAAATCTTAAGTTTTTGTACATTTCTTTAAAAAAAGGCATGGGACATGCTAAGTTTGATAAATAATTAACTAGGCTGTGATTTCTTCATCTCTATTTATGCATCTGGGAAACATCTGCAAAAGAAATTAAGGGATGTGTTGAGTTTGTGTGTGTGTGTGTTTTTGGACATGGTTATAAGTGTGAAGGCTTTGAGCTTTACAACCTGCCCTGACTGACTTTAAACTACATTACATGCTGTCTTCCTGCATATGGCAGGCACACAAAAGGACAGCCAAACACCTATATAACAATTTATAACTTAATGATTTACACACCTTCTTCGTTTAAAAGTGCATCTGTGCCATTTTGCAAGCTCAATATACCTTTCCATTTAGTATCCCTCCTTCTATTTCCTGCAGTAACAAAACCATGTGCATGACTTCATATATATAAGGCCTGTGTTTTTATCTTAAATGCATCTCTCAGCGGAAGAGAAGGGGCTCCATGTACCTGGAGGAGCAGACCAACATTAAGTCAGAGATGATCTCCTGCATCTTCTCCTTGAAAGAAGAGGTTGGAGCTTTAGCCAGAGCCCTGAGGCTCTTTGAGGTAAGTTTTATATCTCAGTGGACAGTCCCAGGGTCCTAATATGATTCAGAGGCAAATTTACAAACTCTGTGCTCGTGAATGTCATTAGCAGGGGCAGGACTTTTTGTTATGGATTACATTCAGGTAAAACTGAAAACCATGAAATACAGCCCTAACTTGTTCATTTAGTTATGAGAAGCAAAACTACAAGCAGCTCTTCCAGCAGCGAACCACCAAACAGGATGTAGAAATGTTAAATTAATGCATGGATGGTTTGGTACATCGAACCTCAAAAATAATCTTTATCTATGATACTGTCTGACTATTGTGAAATGGGTTCAAAATGACTAATTTAGTTAAAGAAGAGATTAAAATTAGTTTGTTTTTCAGTATTTTGACAAATTTGCTTAGATAGTAAGGTTGACATCTCTCATAGGTGACCATTAAATGTAGCGCTATAGCCAATAACTGGTTGGTTGTTAAGTTAAAAACACCTGTTCTGGCTGGAATGGGGTAACTGGAATAAAATGCTTTTACCGACAGCTCTAATCTCACTAATTAATATTTTATTTGTTTAAACTACATCCCCAATACCAGTTTTTGTAAGAAGCTAAGCTTCAGCATTTGCTCTAATCCTGCTAATTAACATTTTATACCTCATTTGTTTTATTTATATCACTTAATTCCACTCTTTGCGAGAAGCTAAGGTAGGAACTAGTTATTTTGTTAGACTAACAACATTTTTGGATTAAGGTTCATTTTGCTTACTACTGACATGAAAGCAATATATATGTTATTTTATATGTTAAAAAACGGTTATTTATCAAATGTAAAAATATTATACTGTTGGCTCCATGTATAAGGCTGTTTCATGGTCAAGAATTGTAAACAGACAAATGAAAGTATTTCTGGCATGGATCTTTTTCTTTTTACACTTCGACCTCTGTAGATAAAACAAATAAGAAACAGCTGGCTAAATGAGATTGGTATCAGTTTTCTTATATAACTCTGCAACAAAACAAAAAAAAAACATAAAAACAAAACAAATATTATCAAACGGTTCCTTTAACAAAAAAAAAAGATCTAAACTGTTAGAAATGAGAGAACTTGATGATGAAGCAGTCTCATGTCCATAAGTTACTGATTAACTTATAAAACAAGCCACATGAGGAGAAACTAAAAATTAAATTCTGGCGACGCTTCTGTATTATACCATCACAAGATCATCAGCTTTAGTACATTATTTTAAGTAGTTATGCCATTTAATTACAACGGTGTTTGGTGAGAAGAAAGAAATGTACCATTACCCTGAGCTCTTTATGGTGTAATTTTCATGCTCTTAGCCTTTTCTGACTGTTTAAAGGAGGAAACTAAACCAACGGAGTTTATCTCACATGTCTGTGTATCATTAGTGTGCAATCATGGCAGGTGCCTCATTGATCTCAGCTGGGGGTTCAGTAATAATGAAATAGTCAAACAGCAGACTGCTAGAAAATTCTCCCGTTTTATAGGCTGTGAACTGATTGTTGTGTTGTATCTGTGTGAAAGTAAAGCAGTTTATAACTTCTTTGATGAACAACAGTTACTTTTACCTTCAAATTCTCTTTTATATTTAGTAGGAAAATGTAGAATAGGTACAGATTTATTGAAACTTCCAAACATACATGGAAATACAGTAATTAAGGCAAAAACAGAGTTTGTACAATTTTAACGAGCTTGAAAGTGAATATTTGGTACGACCACCTTTATGCTTCAACACAGCCTGAACTCTCTTAGGCAGCTTTCTTGTAATTTCTTTAAGTATTCTTTAGGAATAGTTCTCCAGGCTTCTTGAAGGACATTCAAAGCTCTTCTTTGGATGTTGGCTGCCTTTTGTTCTGTTCTCTGTCAAGATGATCCCACACTGCTTCAATGATGTTGAGTTCCGGGCTCTGGGGAGGCCAATCCATGACCGATAATGCTCCATTGTGTGTTTTCTATACTGGTATGGTTTTACCTCATTGGCAGTGTGTTTGTCATTGTTGCCAAAGATGTTTTCCAGATGGTGCATGATGGATCAAAATCTGACTTTCCTGCGTTCATAATTCCACCAATTTTGACAAAATTCCCAACACCACTGGCTGAAATGCAGCCCCAAACCATGACAGAGCCTCCACTGTGCTTTACAGATGGATGTAGACACTCACTATTATAGCTCTCTCCTGACCTCCTCCGTACAGCCTTTTCACCCTGTTTCCCTTCCTTAAAAATGTCTTCTTGACAGCCACTCTTCCAATGAGACCATTTCTGAGGCTTCGATGAACACTAGGTAGATCAACTGAAGGGCCAGATGCATCTCTCAGGTCTGTGTTAGGTCTTTAATGGATTTTTTCCCTATTTCTTAAGGAGAAGAAAAAGCAAAACCTTGAAAATTGAAAAAAATATAAGAAAGTCTGACTCCTTGGAAGTAAAACATAAAGAAATGAGGGTTGGCTTAAGACGTTTGCACAGTACTGTATATTCTATGGTTTTGGCCCTATGCCTAGACTAAAACATAAAATAGCATTGTATTGTCCCAGAATGAGTTTGGAGTGTTTACATCTGAAAAGGCAGTCTTGGTGTTTTATAATTTTCTTAAACCAGGAAAAGAAATAAAAAAAAACTAAAGCATTCAGCTCACAGGCAGTCACTGTGTACAGTAGTGGTGTCCCTTTTTGTGTTTTAACACATTTTTTTATATACAATCTGCATTTTAAAACTGCACGTAGATGTAATTTAAAATCTGAATTCAATAGTAGTGCACCTTTAAAATACAGTCGTGACAACATTACAGAGTACACCATTCATGATAACAACTTCATACATTTTGATAGTTAATACTTTTGTACATTTACAAAAAAATCATTTTGATAGGTTATTTTACAACATGTTGTTGCTTAATCCTTTAAATTCCCAAAACATCAGTGCGTCATTGTGTTGTTTTTTATTCTCTTATCGATCTAAACTGCCTCTGTGTACGTGACTACATGCTCGGAGTAAGTAGTGATTGGCAGCACCTTCATTGTTTAATCTTTTTATCTGACGTTCTTTCAACGTTCACGTTTCATTTTCTTGCCATTAAAACACGTTTTTTTCAACATTTTCTACTAAAAAACTATCACAACATACAAAAACAGCTGTTGAAAATTATTTTTTTCAGTTAATGAAAAGCATTTTTGTGGAAAAAATTTTTCAGCCATTTCATTTTCCACATTTCTGGGGGTGGAGATGTGGCTGTGTTGACTCTGATCAATACCAAGTATGTGCCAAATGCTAGTCTCCAAATGCAGCTGTAAACATCAGGGTCCCCTTTGAACCTATGAGCTCCCACTCTGCCGATCCTCCCCCTGCTCCACCCACATCCTCTCACTCCCCTCATCTTTCTATTTTTTCTATAAAACACACCAAATGAACCCTAAGCCATCAACACACCCCTCTCTCCCCAGATGTGAGGTAACATATCCTGAGTCTGCTCACATGCTTTAAAGCTAAATGATGGTGTAAAAAACAAAGTTTTAAGAGTCTGTGCTGCAGAACTTCCTTTTCCTCTCCTCTTTTTTTTACTGATAAATCGAAAACAACTCCACCATGTGCTAACATTTAGCCGCACAGCTGTGGCATCCATCACATGTTCCTTCACATTTCATTCAGAAAGACACTCATGAAAACACAGCGGCATGGCTTTCTTGTAACGAGTCATGCTACAGGCCGACCTCAGTCTGGGTTTTTGTTGCCTCGCGGCGGAGGGACGATTTGGGGGGTACAGAAATGTGGCAGATTTCCCCCTATGCCCTGCGGGGTTCAGGACTTGGAGTTGGCTATATTAAGCTGGACCAGGCCTCCAGTGGCACGCACACTGAATTATTTCTCTTTGTACTCGTGGGTACATTTTTCAAGCCAAAACTATTGAAAAATCAGAAAAAATATCAGTGAGCTACATATAGATATCATATTTTATTTTTCTCACGGTGTAAAGCATCTAATTTTATGTGGTTTGTTAAGATCTACTCTGTTGTTATTGGCTCGGGTTTAAAAGGGGAATCAATGACAGGTATTAGGCTTTACTTGTTAGTTTGTGTCCTGCATTGATAATATGTTCTGTGAAGGCCTCACAAATGGTTTGATGGATCACATTTTTTAATTTATTAAGCATAATTACAATAATAAAGTTTAATATTTTTGAATTTTAATTGGAAAACACAGTTTTAAATGTCTTTAAATTAACGGCGTTCCAAAAATGCCATTCTGGACTCATCTTTGGTCGTATCTGCTGTGACTCTTCAGAGGGATGCAGAACCACATGACCCATAAAAAATAGCTGAATAGGTTCCAGATGGGAGAAAACGTGATGTTGGGTTGTTTACGCCCTCCTCTGCAGCCTATAGTAGACCAAACACAACACACGCCTTCCAAAACGTTATATAAACTTCCAAAAAGACAAAAACACATTTAGGTGATAATTACCATATACAGATGCATTCACACACAAGCCAAATTTGTTTTGCATGTTAAGATTAAGAACAGTTCTTGAATTGCAACCACAAAAGTCTGGAAACTTCCCAAGGATTCCACAATTGTGTACTAACTACTACAATATGTCCTACATGCCTTCACTATGAGAATGCATCCAGTGTCTGGCTCAGAGTCAGTGTACAGACAGAGCGTTCAAGGCAGCTGACCTGAGGTCTCCACAAAGTCTGATAAAGAGCCACAAATTCAGCAACAGCACACCACCCTCTAGTGATAGTACAAAGGCAGTGCTACAGAACAATTTTCCACCTTGTTTTTTTTTTATATTAAAAAAACACCTCTCAAACAAATTGAAAACTATACAAAATACACGTGTGGATGAGCATATAAACAGCTAACATCAACATACCAAAATCTTTCTTTGTGCAGGAGAAAGGCATCAACCTGACACACATCGAGTCCCGTCCATCGCGCATGAACAAAGAGCAGTACGAGTTCTTCATCAACGTAGACTCCACCTGCTCCCAGGCCCTGGATGAGGTCATTGACTGCCTGCGCACACAAATCAGCGGCCATGTGCATGAGCTAACACGCAGCAAAGAGAAGGACACAGGTTAGTGAGTGTCTAATTGTGGTAAGAGGATATCCACTGAACAAGAGGAGCATGAATCCACAACTTGATAAAATTATTAGATGTGAATAAATGTTGCATGTGATGAGGAGAATTTATAAACATATTCTTGTGCATTTTGAAAACATGGCACTCGTAATTTGTTGCTTGATTATGTTTCATGTTTACTGTATCAGTCATTTTATCTTTTAAGTGCTAAACAAGTGATCCAACTGATGCTCAGGCTCATAAATCAGAATCTATGAGTGATTTTTATTTTTGGCCTGAAGATGGCACTAGATCAAAAGTTGGCAGATCTTCAAAATGATTACAAGAGGGGCTTGAATACCTTGGGACTCATAAATGCCTTTATCATTCCTTGTTTTTTGCTTCATATATGGGATTTTTGAGCTTATTCTGGTCAGGGTGTTCTCTGGGGATCACCAACATTGGTACCAGATGTATCAGATTTTGTGGGAGACCATTAAATAGATGGCGAATAAACAATATTTTAGTTTTAGATATAGTTTTAGTATTTAGATATTTAGACTTTGGGAATTATGCTGCAGGGACTATGAATATCTTTGTTCAACTTTGTTGTACTCTTTCTAGTGGAATTACAGACACCAGTGCTAGAGGACAAATTTGGATGTTTCCACTGGTGAACACAGAAATCTGGACCAAGACTTATTGCAATTCATGCCAATAGTTGTCAAATAATTGCACTAAAGACAAAAAATGGCCAAGCTCATCACCAAAGAGTCAACAAAGAAAGTAGGGATTATCCTCTGAGGACCAAATTTCTTTGTGTTCATCCATCTATTATGAGTAGGAGTGACATCCTTCTACATAGATGAAACTTTTGAACTGGATCTGATACCAGAGGAAAGTTTGGGTATATCCTCTGGGGACCTCTGATATCTGTACTACACTTCATGGCAATACATTTGAATTTGAAACATAAATGAAAATCAAAACATAGCAACGACAATAGGAATTATCTTCTGGAGACCAAAATAGTAACTGCTCATATAGTTTTTGGGATCAGTGCAGAGCCACACAGCTAGCATGGCCAAAAATAAATAAATAAATCTAAAAAACTGACACCACTACAGCTGAAACGACCCATTTATCAACTGGGCCTGGTGCTGGGTGTTGGGCTATGCCAGACTTAGTAATGGACAGCCAGTGTCGCCAATGAGACTGATGGCCCACTGCCCATTTTTATTAGTTGTTTCCAGAATGACATTAGTTTAGCTACTGAGGACCAACAGGCCTGGCAGGAACAGAAGAGTTTTGTGTCTCCACCCCAGACTAATCCAAGGACAGAGAACATGCCAAGGTCACGGCAGCTGAGACAGACAGGGCCACCATGGGTCCTCCTTTGACCTCGGCGTAGACACTGTGGTGTACTGGTCAGGGTCAAGTGGACAAGCAGGATATTTATGGCCTGTTTTGGAGACAGCCAAAACAGCTTTATTGTCTCTGCGGGGGCCTCAGGCTGGACCACACTGCACAAATGTAGATTAATGATTGGGCCTCAGTGTTTTTTGAGTGTCATAAATCCATATGAATAAGCAGATGCCCCCCTCATGTACTGTTCTGTTGAGTGTCAAAATGCCACAGCACTGAAAAAAAAAATCTGGCAGGCAAAATGCATACAAGACTGTGTAATAATCATCAATATTAATTTGAACTGCAGTCATTTATATAAGTTAGGAATGAAAAATATTAAGGCTGCAACAGTTTGTTTTTTGGTCTTTTTTTGTTGTTGCTGTTTTTTTCTTTTTTCTGTAACTGTAAGCTAAATGTCTTTGAGTTTTAGTATTAAAGAAGGTATCACCTCATTCAGTATAGATGATATTTGGTATTTTTGTTTGAAAAACTATTCGAGTGATTAACAGCAACAATAAATTTAGGTGTTGATTAACCTTCATGTGACCATGTAGGGTCATTTATGAACCCAGCTGTATATTTATATGTGCCACTGTGATATTTTTTAATCATAAAAATCATGAATTTGTCTCATTTTTAAGGAAATGTGTATTTTTTTTAAACATTGTTTGATTTTATTGTAATTTTCCACTTCTAATCACAGCATAGTAATGTTTTGCACTGAACCATGGCTAACAAACCTAAAGCAGCAAGTTTTACTGCTGCAGAAGCCCTGAGGCAGATACTTAATGCACAAAGTGTAATGCAGATGTGTTGGGTTAACTCCTTCTTGCATAAAAATGATGGGAAACTGTGATTAATTGCATTAAAACATTTTAGAATGTGTTATAGACAAAGGAAGAATATAGTGGGTATGATAAACACAAATAGAGTCATTAAAAAAGTATTCCTGTATGAAAATGACTCCACTTGGTCATTTTAGTTACTAAAATAGCTTGGCCACTTGAGGGTTAATCAGCTTGTTTTTCCATCTCTGCATAACATGACAATAAATGGACACATATATAGCCTTTAACCCTTCTCCTAACACTGAATATTTCTTATATTTCTAAATCTTTTCCCTTTTAGACTCTGAATGCCTAATCCGCTTGGTCCAATGTTGACTAAAAGCATAAATTATCAGTATTTAATGACTGCTGTTATCCTCTAGTGCCATGGTTCCCTAATGACATCCAAGACTTGGACCGCTTTGCCAACCAGATCCTCAGTTATGGCTCCGAGCTGGATGCTGATCACCCGGTAAGGACCGACTCATCCATCGCCGCATCCTGTCTCCGCACGCATCCACGAATACACGTCCACTCACGCCCACACACTTGCTTATGAAAGGCAGCAGAGATGACAGGCCGCACTCTGCCGTCTATTCTAATGGAAACTATCTACACACACAAATTGATGTCATTGCTTTAATTGAGCCCCTGTAATTATAGATAATTGCTCCCTTTTGCCACCGGCATTAAAGCAAAATGTATTCATCATAAGCTGAAAAACACTCTACAAAGGCTTCATTTGAATATGTATGTGGGTTTGGCCTTCCCAAAGGATTTCCACCTTTGATTTAGCTCTGAGTGGCTCGGCTGCAATCATGAGATCTAACATGGCTTTTATTAGTGTGTGTATGTGTGTGTTTGTGTGTTTTCAGGGCTTCACAGATCCAGTATATAGAGCCCGCAGGAAGGAGTTTGCAGACATTGCCTACAACTACAGACAGTAACTACTCCTACTTAATATCTTTATACTTATAGAGAAGTTATGGGTTTAAAAAAGCTGAGTTTTTTTGTAGTAATGGGTTTAAAGGATCCTGGTCTTTGTGCAGCTGAAGTATTATTTACATGTTGCTCAAATACTGCTGACAAACGATGAAGTGAACTTTCTCATTGGAATACATATATCACCAATACATATATTATTAAGGTGTACAGAATAAAAAATATTTTAAAAAGTTATAGTTTCAGGGTATGGAGAGAGTACCCAAACCCAAGACGCAGAGGCAGGTGAAGTGAAAGAAAAAATAAACTTTTATAGATGCTGGCTATTTCAGTGACAAGAAAGTTACAAGCTAAATAAAAAAATAAAACTTGGTATACGTGCTACACATTTTTATAACTGGACAATAAAGGACTACTTTCACAGTTTCACAGTTATAGGATATGCAATATTTAAAATTATATATTTTATATTATATATTAGATCTCCTTATTGTATTATATTTTATTTGCATTTTTTTTAATTTTATTCTTTTCCTATTTTTATTCTTTATACTTATTTTTTATTTATTTTATATTTCTTTATTGTATTTTTATTATTTATTTTATGGCACATATTTTTGGTGGCAAGAAATTTACAAGCTAAATAAATAAAACTTGAGACAATGAGAAATAAAAATGAAAATCTAGTTTTTCATCAAGGCCACAGGGAGCCACAAGATGAGTTTTTTTTATGTAGAACAGTTAGAATATAAATTGATGCCACGTTTATTTTTTGCTGCTACCACTAAAAATCCCCAAAGTCAGACATTTTAAAAACTGGTTGGGTTTTTGAAGCCCAACCGTTACCCTGGTGTCGTTTTTGTTGGTGTTGATGTAGATGTTGAAAAGCCTTCATGCTAAAACCTGCATTCATATATTTTTTTTCAGCTGCTTCTTTAGATGCTGGATGCTACAGTGTGCTCATCATCTAGTCACAAACCTAGATAGTTCATTACAATTAATTTTTGAGACTAAACTAAAACAGATATGTTACAGGCTAGAAAACAGGAATAATGAGCTGAAATGTGCCTCAAAGGTTTGTTGGACTGAGGAAACATTCATAAAAAAGCTGGTTAGATTTAGAGATAGAAAAATTAGAGGCAAACACAGTGTGGTAGTGTTACATTTATGAGCAATACATAATTACTGTTGTGACCTTTGTTCCAGTGGCCAACCCATTCCCCGGGTGGAGTACACAGAGGAGGAGAAGGCCACATGGGGCACGGTGTTCAGGGGGCTGAAGACTCTGTACCCGACTCACGCCTGCCGCGAACACAACCGGGTCTTCCCCCTGCTGGAGAAATACTGCGGCTACAGGCCGGACAACATCCCACAGCTGGAGGACGTCTCCCACTTCCTGCAGTGTAAGTCCACCTCCAAGGTTAAAATGCAGACATTTTAACCTCTATGTTTATTAATATAAATTATAAATGAAGATAAACATGTTCACCATTAACTAGCTGGTTATTAGGATTATTATTAGTGGCCCACTGGCTCTTTTTTAGTCATTATAAAGAAATTAATGCTTTTTACTGTATAACACATTTCCCTTAATAGCCTTCTAATTACTGCTCTTAGATGGTATCAAAGTTGCTATAATATGTAAATTTTCTTCTAATGATTGACAGAAATAGAGAATTTGTTCCTGTTATGAGTCATACAGCATCACACAGTAATGAAACCAAATGCATGAGTCATCATTCACTTCATGTTGGTGTTCAGACCGCCACTTCCTCTTCCTCCCTCCCCTCCATGCCTGCTCTTATTCAACACAAGCAAACAAAACGCTCACCGTCCCGTCTCTTTCATCTCCCCGCCGCTCTCCTGCAGCATGCACAGGTTTCCGGCTTCGCCCCGTAGCTGGCCTGCTCTCGTCCCGCGACTTCCTGGCTGGACTCGCCTTCCGCGTCTTTCATTCCACGCAGTACATTCGCCACGGCTCCAAGCCCACGTACACACCTGAGCCGTGAGTGTCTCAGTCTATAAAGCTAAATAAATATACAGATAATACAGATGTTTTTAAGTACAACATGCAAAATATGACAATATTACTGTGCCTACCTGAGGCTTTGACTGTGGTAATCATGGTAAATTACTCATTAAGCTTTAAGACCTTGGGGTCCCCTCATATTTTAGGATCTTGCTTTACTGGTATTCACGTCAGATGGGGTAGGAGTACATCCTTTTTCACGTAGAAATTTGTGTGACACCAGATAGTCCTTTTGTTGCCCGTTTGTCTTCTAATCGTTGGTGATTGTGTTGTTTTTTTCTTGTGTACTGAGCAGAAGTAAAGTTTTCTGAATTAAAGAGTAAATTCTGTTTCTAATCCAGGGATATCTGCCACGAGCTCCTGGGACACGTTCCTCTGTTTGCTGATCCAAGCTTTGCGCAGTTCTCACAGGTAACATCATAGAGGATAAACAACACTAAAGACCAGGTCATTTGTATACTTTTTACCTGTTATATTATTCAAATTAGACCACTAGTGATATAAATTCCTATGCTAAAGTAAAAAAGGTAGCACTAAAGTTGGCAAATCTCAGTTTCACCAGTTTATCCTGGCTTTGTCTGACATGGTGAGGTGTTCCCATCTAATCCATTCCCTACACAGGAAATTGGCCTCGCATCTCTTGGAGCCCCGGACGAGTACATTGAGAAACTTGCTACTGTGAGTACTATGTACAAGACAAATAGCAGTATTAGATATGAGCCTCTAATTATGAAAGATTGCATCCTATTAGGCCGCATGAAATAACCAGTTTTTATTCTGACATGTCACTGCAGGGTAAACACAGGTTTCATTAAAAACATTAATTACAGTCCTGTTTACTTTTTATAGCCCTGGGATTGTGCACACTAAATATAAGAGGTGCATTATTAATTTTGTCAGTGACACATGTGTTTACCCTGTTATGACATGGAAAAATGGCCACCATGTTGAAGTGTTATTGGAGGAGTTATTTAAAGGGTTGGTCGTCCCAAGAAAGTTTTGATGGTGCTAAATGCAAAGATAATGAGACAAAAGGAAATTCTGGAGGAAATGAAGGAACTCTTCGACAAGAAATAACACAGAAATTTATAAACATTTACAGATTAATCAAAAGACAACTTTAAATATCTCAGAATAAAATACTGAAAACAGATTTATATATTGCATAAATAATCCTCTATGATCATAAATATGATCATAAATATGATCCTCTATATAAAAAATATAATATAATGGTAGGAAAGATTATTTACTTCAGCACGGTCACTGCGCAGACTGTATGGGTGAGATTGTCTGTAGATTTGTGGGTGTTTTGTGTGTTTTATTTTCTAGCTAATCTCCGAGTTTTTTTTACAGTTGGGTCCTGATTCCTGTGTTTTCAGGGTGGGATTATTGTGCGGGTTTATCTCTGGTTCTTTGTTTTTGATTCATGTTTGAATTTTGTCCCTGTTTCCCTTGAAAGCTGGTAAAGGTCATTTATATTTGGTGCCTTGTGTTCTGTGTTATTTAACCTCCTCTGTGTGCGTCAGGTTTTAGTGTCTGTTATTTGGAGTCTTCAGGTGTTTTCTGTTTGGTTTCATTGCGAGTCTGTGCTCTACTTTGTTTTTGTCTACTCGCTTGAGCTTTTCGTACACTTGTATTTTAAGCCTTTTAGTTCTTGTTGTATTTGAGTTATAGTTATTGTTTATGGAATCTGTTATTTGTAGTTTCTTCAGTGTTTCCTTTATTCAGCGTAGTTTCCCATGTGTATAAATAGTCCCGTCTTCCCTCAGTTTTTGCTGGAGTGTCTGTTAAGCTCCCCGTGTGTTTTTCCCTGTGTGAGCTCGTTTTGAGTTTGTGCTTCTAGTGTTTGGCCTTGAACTGTCAATTAGCCAAAATTAAGGCTCGCCTTCTGTTTATCAGTCTGCTTTTGGGTCATTTAACCTGTAATCCATGACATCGGAAACCCAGTGCAAAAATCTACTTCCTCACTTTTTTTTCCTAAATGTAGAAATTTGTAAAGAAGAACTTAAATTAGAGTTCAGGCTTTATGTTGATAACTGGAAAAATCTAGACATACATACTGCTAAAAACACATTCAGTGGGACTTTTACAATACCGCCAAAATAATACTAAATAAAATATTAAAAAATAGTATATTATTAATATAATAATATCTATATTTGATACTATATTAATAAATTGTTTTTAAAAATCTAATAAGGAGTAAAACCAGAGATAAAATTTTAATCTAAATCCTAGAATCTAAATTTATTTGATATTTGCTTTTCAGAAGAACAGTAGTGCATATGGTTAGGGCTTTTATTGTGAAAGGCAGGGGAAATGGGTATTGCAATGGTGTGCATTATACCATGACATTGAACCCCATGTACTGTTCTTTAAATATTTAAAAAAGAAAAACTTTTAAGAATCATCACACTACAAACTTGATGACAAGGTATACTTTTGTCATTTAAGTGATTCTAAATAAAGAATAAAACACATATTTATAAATAAAAAAAGGAAATAAAAAGGAAAAATAAATGGAGAGATATAGAAAAATAAATAGAATAAAAAGAGGAATAGAAATAATTAAAAATAATAAAATAACAAAAATAAATATAAAATATAATCAAATAAAACATATAATTCAATAAATAAAATTAACTAAAAATTGAACTAAAAATGAAGGAAAAATAAATGGAGAAATATAAAAAATAAAAAAAATAAAAACATAAATAGAAATATATAAAAAATAAAAATAAATAAAAATAATATAACAACAATAATAAATATAAAATATAATCAAATAAAAAAATTGAATCAATAAATAAAATTACATTTTAAAAGGAAATAAAAATGAAGGAAAAATAAATAGAGAAATGTAGAAAAATAAATAGAAAAAAGATAAATAGAAATAAATAAAAATGATAACATAAAAAATAATATAAAATGAAACATATATAAATAAAATAAATTTTAAAAAGAACAGGACTGGAGGGTATTCATTAGAACTTACTTCACACAGTTTAAAAGTGCAATTTTATGTCATTATCTTGCTTAAAACAAGATCTCTTTCAAAATTCCAGATTTCCTCTGAGGGGCAAATATATTTTACAGGTTTTGTATCTCAAAAAAAATGGGCACAAAAAATTTAAAATGATTTTTTATGGATCTAAGAAGATACTTTACAAACCCCAAACCGACCTTCCTTATTTTTTCCTGCTTTTGGTGCATAAGTCACATTTCATGACCCAGGTGTGTGTCCCTCAGGTGTACTGGTTCACCGTGGAGTTTGGCCTCTGTAAGCAGGGCTCTGAGATCAAAGCTTATGGAGCCGGCTTGCTTTCATCATTTGGAGAGCTGGAGGTAAGAGGAAGCTGAGTCACAGTGATGAAGCACCCCCACAAACTGTTTGCTTTTTGTTCATAATTTGTTATAACACATTGGCCTTATTGCACAACAGCAGGCAGTGGGTTAGTGGTCCACACAGTTTAATGTGTCACTGGGGGAGTTGCTCAGCAGGGAGGTGGTAAAGTGGTTCACTGGGTAAGCAAGGCAGAGAGACTTGCTATCGAGGTCATGAGTTACATCACCTCCTGTCAGCAGAGGATGTGCACTCAAGTCAGCAGAGTCTTAAATCATGCCGCACTTCCCGTTTACAGACAGGAATAGAGACACTCACTGAAAAAATAAAACAGTTAAAAGAAAAACATTTTTTTCTGTGCCGCTTTCTTTCAGTACTCTTTAACAGACAAGCCCAAACTTCTGCCTTTCGACCCTGAGAAGACGAGCGTCCAGAAGTACCCGATCACAGAGTACCAGCCGGTTTACTTTGTGGCAGAAAGCTTTGAAGATGCCAAAGAGAAAGTCAGGTACGACAAGTATTTTTACATTTTCTATTTTACGATGCCAGACTCAATCAACATTAATTGCCTCTCTCTCTGCAGGAAATTTGCAGCCACGATCCCCAGGCCTTTCTCAACGCGCTACAACCCCTACACCCTGAGCATCGAAGTGCTGGACAACACCCAGCAGCTCAGGAACCTGGCAGACAGCATCAACAGTAAGCAGCTTTGGTCAAATTACTTATTTCAAATCACATTAGATGTCTTCATTTGAGCCCGTCTTCTACTTTGAGCTCCTTGGGTTTCTCTTACAACCATAAAAAACAAAAACACTACAATAACTTAAATTAACCCCAGAGTTGGAGTGTTTTTATGACCCAGCTGCAACATAAAGCTGAGACTGACATCAGGCAACGGGAAAAAGGTTCATGTGGCACACAGCTGGAATATACAAAGTGTGGTGGGATGACTCTTTAAACAGCTCGTGTGTGCAATTAAAAAGACATATCTTCACATTGCACCATGTTGTGAATTTAATATGCAGCATGTGATGAGCACTTACATACATCAGCAGTTGTTCCTCTGACTTTTCCTTTTCTTCTGTTTCAGGTGAAATGGGGAAATTGTGTGAAGCCCTGCGAAAGCTGGAGTAACTGCACAGGAGATGAGATTTGGAGAAGCCTGAGAATTTCTTCTTCAAACAGCGTGCTTAGACATTATATTTCTTTATATTAAAACATACATGTCAGATATTGACCATATTCCTGTATATCAGCTAGTAGGAAACCTGAAGTCTTAGTTAGGTGTAGCCTGTTACTTATGCAGAATAGTAAGGCATGTCAGATTATAGCCACATTAATGTTACATAAAGAATAACTTTTCAAAATAAGAGCATTGTATAATCAACATCTCTTTGTTAGCATTTAGTTTCTAATTTCACGAACACGACTGCATTAATCAGGTTGTTACACATTTCAAAATGACAGGATTATTTCTGTTATTATCTTTCATTTAATTTGTATTAATTAAATGTTTTGTATATGCATGAAGTTTTTAATAAATATCTCTTCACTCTGACTTTACTTTCTGTGTCTGCTGTCAGTTTCCCCCTTTATCCTTTAATGTTCCTCTACATTATTAATGTGAGGGAAAGTAACTGCCTCTAATGCCCACTTGAGGCTGGCTCCACAGACTCCCATGTTCAACTTTACAGCATTAAAAAGCAATGCTTACAGCCTGGTTCAAAGAATGGTTTTGTCCTCTTTGGACAGTTTTACCCCTCTTTATTTTTCTTTTTATAACTCATTCATTTTATATGACATATACCTGTAGCCTTACTTCTGCCAGCTGGAGTCACTGTTTGTGCATTTTAAAGCCTTATTAATGGGATTATCATTCTAAAAATGAAGTCTTTGTGGTTAAGTTTTGCTGGGGTAAATCTGAATAGTGTTACTTAGCACCAGAGCCGGCCCAAAGTTTTACGGGGCCTTAAGCAGAATTTGGTTTGGGGCCCCCGTCCCCAGCTAAACCCATCACCAATAAGCCACTCCAGCACTGCCAATATCAACTATATACGGTCCATGCTTTATCATTTGTGCATTATACATTGAACATAACATCAGCCCCAGAGGAATAAATCCTACTTGTTGCAATCTACTTGCAAACACTTACAGTGTGCATAAACGTGACCCCAGCTCTGACAGTGAAAATGATTAGACCAGTCAGTCTGTTAACATATTGATCAAAATATTTCATTTTCTCTTGTATTATTACAACTGATATATCACATGCACAAAAAAAAAAATTCTTATGCAGCTCTACTTTTCACATAAATATACAATAGGAGGCAGGGCTGCATATGAGCTTGAAAATTGTAGCTTGCACACTAGTTTTCTACACTTATTAAATATTTCTGATTAAATATTCTGATTTCCTGCCCCCCCCAGTACCCAAAATACAGGGTACTGGCTGGAGAAATGAAAATTATACAGTGTAGTTCAACAGCCTTTAAATGACCATACACGTAACTCAGATAGTCACAATAAATTGAACATTATAACCTTCATGGCAGTATGATTTTCTATTTATAACCAGGACTGTGTAACATTTATGTCACCCTTAATGGTTTTAGCTGAATGCACCTAAAGCATCCGCTCCTGTTATTTGTGCACCATAAATAGAAGAAACACCATGACGCAAAGAGCCTCCAAAAAGCCGAACGCACATGCGGTATTTGCGCAACTCATTTCCATACAGCCTTCAGAGGAGAGGAGTCTATTTAAACCTGTCAGAGCTGTCAGCTCCAGCAGAGATGAAGACGGACGGTGTGGTGCAGACCTTCAGCGGGAGGAAGCAGAGTCTGATCGAGGATGCGCGCAGGGAGCGCAGCAGCGGCGGCGGATCCGCGGGCTCCCCGGGGCCCTCCAGGAACGGAGACGGCTTCGTGTTTGAGGAGAAGGACGGCAGGGTGACTCTGAACGTCCTGTTCGCCCTCAGCAATGAGAAAAACGCGGGGTTCTTCAAAACGGGGAAAATATTTGAGGTAAGCCTGAGATTAGGATGTGAAAGCCTGCATGTGTGTAGCAGAAAGGTGAGCCTAAAACATCAAAGGCCTGCAGAAAAATTACACATTTACCTAATTATTGGACCATTATGCTGACGGCTGAAAGCAGCTTATGTTTGTGTTGCAGAGCTAATTTTAATGAATTTAGAGGAATATTTTAGGAGATAATGACGCGATGTATGAGCAGCAGGTGTCTAAGCAAAGCAAATTTGACCTTTTACCCTTATCAATACATCACAGTTTAATCATATTTAGTCTAAAATATAAAATGTTAATAACTGATAATAACTGACTATTAAATGTAATGAGTAATATAAATACTTCCCATCATTGCAGACAGATCTACAGAGTGTAAACGTTTTTATTTCAATTTAATTAAAAAGCAAGTGTTAAACACTCTTGAGTTATGGGATATTTTTAGGTAAAACTACCAGATATCACCATTAAATTTCTTCAGTTCATTACTTACATTAAGATGATTAAATTTTGCATTACAAGTTTTCTGAGATATAATGTTTAAATATGCAATAAGGCATTAACTATCAAAATATGCATTAATTTTCATTTTCCAGAACAGGAATCTGAATTTTGATTAAAAACAAATTAAAATTTCTTGCTTTGTTTTATTGACACATCTTTGATCACTTCATAAATCAGAAAATACTTTTATAGAGTATGGAGAATCCTCTCGATAAAAGCCTTCAGAACACGGACAAGAATTACTGTAAAGTTTAAAGTAGGTGTTACTGAAGAGGGAATTTCTGAATAAAAGGATGTGAATAAACATGCATTAAATCTGCTGTAGGTATTGTAAATTTTTTACAGATAAAACTAAAATATATCACCACAAAACTTCCCCAAATAATCACATTGACAAAATTACTTTTTATTACAAAATTTCTGAAATGTTTTGTCTAAATTCAAATGATGCCTCGTTAAATATGCACATACATGTGCTGCAGACATTGTGCAGTAAAATAAACATCTAAATATGCACACTGCACATTTTCTTTCCATGTGAAGAAAGAAAAATAGCCCAAAATCTCAAAATTAACTCATGCATGGGTTAATTATGGGTTGCAGTCTTTGTAAGATCTGCTGATCGGTTTGGGGGTTTAATGCAGCCCCTAACGTGCATCACAATGAACTTGGGTTTGGTAAGTGAATTTATTTGGTAATAAAAGTAATTATACAAGGGGAAATCCACCTGAGCAGCCTGTAGAGCTCAAGAAATGAGCGAAAAACATAAAGATTTTGTCAGTTTAATGAGAGAAACTTGAGGATCAGCATCAGAACTGAAAGAAAAAAACAGAAAGAAAAGCAGAAAAATGACATCCTTGTACTTACATTTTAAAATCTCTTGCAGACATTTGAAGCCAAACTCCTCCACATCGAGAGCCGACCGGGGAGGAAGTCCAAGAACAGCACGGCGGACCTGGAGTTCTTCATGAAGTGTGAAGTTCACAGCTCCGACCTGGACGTGTTCATCAACTCGCTGAAGAGAGTGGCTGACGACGTTTGCTGCATGCCTGAAGAAAAGGGCAAGTGTCTGATTTCACTCATTCACCTGATGCTTTATCATGTTATCACAGGACTCATTAACCACTGAATGCTCCTGTAGTAATAACATGCAATCAGACAAACAGGAAAAGCACTAATTAGTTTCTTTTCACTCGACCACAGTGCCCTGGTTTCCCCAACAGATAAAAGACATCGACAGATGCAACATGTTGATAACCAAATTTGATCCGGACATGGACCTCGACCATCCAGTGAGTGTTGACATATCTGCTGCTAAATTAGAGACAAACTCAAGACAAAATAAAGCCTGCTGATCCTATTTGTTTATTTATTGCAGGGATACAATGACCCTGAATACAGAAAAAGACGGGCTGCCATCTCTGAGCTCGCCTTCAGATACAAACAGTGAGTCACTTCAAAGAGTTTACTGAGCTCACAAAGCAAGTTAGCAATAGGGTGATTTTCCCATAGAATTCTATACAAACAGAAGTCTTTTTGCAACCAGAGGTGTCGCCCCCTGCTGGCCAACAAATAGAATACAGGTAAACATATCTTTTCATGATTCTGTGCAGCCTGTCTTTTATTCTTTTATATATGCTGCACTCTGGTCTTCACCTTTCTGCACTCCTTCCTGGCTGAATAATCGTAAAATATTATTACTTTTATACCTATCATCAATATTTACCAATAACCATTAATTATCAATAAAACACTATCATAACACGTCACTACACATAAAACTGTATTACTGGCAAGTTATACATAAAGAACAATATGTAAAAATGTCCCATGGTCCCCATCAGTGTTATATTACTGCTGTAGACATTTAAGGTTGAGCTCAGTTTAAATACTTTACTCATGCATCATATTCTATATGTTTGCACAGACAGTATAAAAGATGGATGTAGTTACCGTGACGTCGCTTGTTGGTTTCTGCTGTTGCCATCTTGGTTAAACAAAAAAAAAAAAAAAGAACGAAAC
>VUQS01075877.1:33069-50302 GCA_015108495.1 Heterochromis multidens
TTGGGTAAACAAAAAAAAAAAAAAAAGGACGTGACGAGAGGGGCGGGTCTGACTGTGAAACTCCACACTCGTTGGTTAATGACTTGTAATTAACAACTCGTTAACAATTATCACAGGTAACCCTTCATTTTGAAACATACTATGACCGAGATTTACAGAACAGGCTTAATTTTTTATTCAATATGACCCAAAATGAGTGACTGAGCTCATAAATTCGGCAGGAAAGTGTGGAAGATTGTTTCCGCCACTGAAAAAACACTAACAAATATTTTTTCCCATCCACAGGTTATTATCTCAAAATTTCAACTTACTAACTCAAACCTCTGAGAAATTTTGAGATAATAATCCGAACATTTTGACTTATGGATAGCAAGAAATATTTTTTTTTAGTAGCATAACCAAAAAGTTGTTTCCCCAGAGACTTCCATAGGATCCAAAGTCTTTTGGCAACCACAGCTGTCGCCCTCTGGTGGCCTTCACATAGAATGCAGGTTTAAGGCACCTCGGCATTGGCTTCATTTTTCCGACCCGGAAGCTACGTCCATGTTTTATGCTGTCTGTGGACAGAACGCTGTGTGAGATGAAAGTAGAGGGATCACTTTCACTTTACTTTTAATTGATGTCTATTTTTACATTTGACTGGGCGAGCAGAAAAGTTAGCAGGTAACTAAAAGTAGCAGTGTTAAGCAGACAAAATGAAATTACTGCAAGAAAATTCAACTTTTTTGAAACTGGGGTCTTTATTGAACCTTCTGACAAATTTTTAAAAAAGAAATTAAACATCAATTTGCATATATGAGTTTTAATTTGTATCATTTTTGCTACATTTTTACATTTTTCTGCTATTTATTCTGGTTTTTCAGGGGAAAAAAATCACACTGATGACGTAGAAGCCTCAAAAACCTCACTAAACTCAGGCATCAAATATGATACACTGGGTGTGACAGGGTCAATAAGTTTAGTAATGGTCAAAAAGTGCTGAAAAGTTTGAAATGGTTAGCTCAAATTATGCATAGGCAGGTGAAACTGTTAGCTATAACAGTACGAAGAAATAAATCATTAGCAAAACACAATGGATCAACTGTTGCAACTGCCAGGTGAAGTTATGAATAAAAAGCTGGACATTATTAGCACGGCACTTTGAGTTTCCTTATTTTTACTTGTTTTTTTATATAGAGCTTACATTTTTTATCCTTCTGGGCTGACCGAGCTAACCGGTGACCTGAAAGTAGTCAGATCCAGTTAAAAATGAGTGTATTGAACATATTTAAACATGAGGACTGATGTTTATGAATTTCCTTTGCTACAGGGGAGACCCACTACCTGTGGTGGAGTACACAGCAGAGGAGATATCTACATGGTAAGGCAGCATAGGCAGCACAGTCATGGCTGTAAGTGGATTGTCGAGGGGATGATTACATCACAATGATGCTGTGGTATGATTGTGTTTAAAGGAGGCAGGTTTACCAGCAGCTGAGGAGCATTTACCCGAGTCTGGCCTGCAAACAGTTCCTGGACGGCCTGCAGCAGCTGGAGAAGGAGTGCAGCTACGGAGAGGACCGCATCCCCCAGCTAAGAGAGGTGTCTGCCTTCCTGAAAGGTGACAACTGAAAAATTCAAATCAGAACAGATCTTAACTGTTAGACAGGTTTCAAAGGGAAAACCGAGAAGAATTTAGAAAGTCATAATTATGTATATAAAGAGGTGATCTGATAAAGAGAAGTGGTGCTTGAAATGTCGCTCTTTTATACCGCAATAAAAAAGGTCTGCACCTAACAATTATTTTCATTTTCTTAATTAATTTTTATGGCTGTAAAATGTTACAAAAACTACAAAAAGTACCAATTTTAATTTACCACATTTGTCTAACCAACATTCACAAACCTGAAGATATTCAGTTTGTTAGCTTGTATCATAAAAGCAAGAAAACACAAACATCTTAGAAATCTGTGAAAACTTGATTAAAAATAGAAATTATATTGTTATTTATGATGCAAATAACAAACCGAATTCACATTTTTAGGCCCAAATTTGAGCCAGCGCACTGGACTAAAACTAATTTTTATGTTCAGGAATGTAAGTAAATAATTGTAATTTGGCATCTTAATAAAAGAATAATAATGTGATTTACTATTTTTTTCAGCTTTTTTATAAAACGATTAATTTAGAACGATTAAAAACCATTACAGAAAGATAAAAAATTATTTTGGTAATTACCAATAATGTTAATTTATGGCAGCTGTGGCCTAAACCTTACATTAAATTTGGTAAGCACTAAATATGACAAAGAAAAGCAGAAAATCTTTACTCATAATAAGCTCTTTTTAAATTATTAAATTATTAAATAACTAAAAAGATTATTTGGCTAACTGTTAAATCTTTGTATCAGCTGTAATATTAAATAGTACTTAAAGAGAGAGTCTCCCATATAATAAATTAGAGGTCTACATTTGTAAAAGAGGAAATAAAGAATGACAAAAGGGTTTCCTGGCACAAGAGAGGTGGAAAGAGTTGAAAAAAAGAGGATCCTCCAAACCTTAAAGGAGACTTATTCTGCTTTTCCTTACTTTTTGTCATATATATACTGTTCCAATGGTATGTAAGCTCTGTGAGTCAACAGTTCTGCCTTCAGACTTCTCTAAACACTCATTTTCACTGTTTTTTCAATTCTTGGATCTGTATGATGTCAGTGAGAGGGGATATCCCTAATATGGTCATCTCAGGCACAGAAGCTCCACCCACCTGCTGTTCAACTTTTGTGTTTACAAGGGGCAACCAATCAGAAGAAAGATGGCTTAAAGGGGGAGGAGCTAAAACAGTTACTTCAAAGTGTTGCATACATGTACTACAGAGTAGGCTACAAATTAAAATAATACTCGCTATACTAATAAATTGGGGGGTTTTCTCAGTATTGTAGGACATCTGGGCCAAAATCAGCTTCACAAAGAAGCAATAAAATATTTTTTTAAATATGTAGTCAAAGCTTTAAGTTATTCTCCATTTCTACGAACAACTTTTTAAACAGCCAGAGAGTTTCTTTTATTAGTTAGCTGTCATTTGGACACATAAGCAGAAGAAAAGTGATCATTCGCGTGGTTTTAAGTAACACAGGTATTGATGTTTCTCTTGATGCGTTTAATTAAACACAAGTGGGAAGTTTAGAATGATAGTGCTCTCTCTTAATGATGTTTTTGTCTTACTTAAAGCTCCTTGTTGTCTCACGTTGCTGTAGGAATTGTGACACAAAGGAAATAAAATAAAATGACATGAGAAAAGAAAGACAAAGAGAAGATCAACTACAGAAATACAGCCAGCTTATTTTCTCCTCTTTTATTCTGGTAACTTTAGAGAGAACTGGTTTTCAGCTGCGTCCGGTAGCCGGCCTGCTGTCAGCCCGAGACTTCCTCGCCAGTTTGGCCTTCAGGGTGTTTCAGTGCACGCAGTACATCCGACACTCCTCTGCACCCATGCACTCACCTGAACCGTGAGTTTTTATTAAGACCTGAATCATTTATTTATGCACTCAGCTGCTTTTTCTTTCATAACAAAGATCAATCTGCTTCCACAGAGACTGCTGCCATGAGCTACTCGGCCATATTCCCATGCTGGCAGATAAGGAATTCGCCCAGTTTTCACAGGTGAGTGCGCCGTGATGTAGTTTTTGTTCTTCATGTGACCTTTAATAAACTATTGAATTAATAAACTTGGATGTTTCCAGGAGATTGGACTTGCCTCGCTTGGAGCTTCAGATGAGGACATTGAGAAACTGTCAACGGTAGGATTCCCAGCCTTAAAAATATAAAATTCAAATGCAAATGAGTGATTTTTAACACATTCATGCAGCCCTGCAGCTTCTCTTTCTGCAATTTAATGGCCTGCAGTGCCATCTAGTGGCAAACATGTTTAACCAAGTCTTTTTATTGCACTCTGCAGTTATACTGGTTCACTGTGGAGTTTGGCCTCTGCAAGCAGAATGGGACAGTGAAAGCTTACGGTGCCGGACTTCTCTCCTCCTACGGAGAGCTTGTCGTGAGTTTGCTCACACACAAATGTCTTCTGTTTCTGCATTTACCTGCTGTGGTGACTGACAGTCTGCTGCTGACCTGTGTCTTCAGTACGCTCTCTCGAACGAGCCAGAGTACAAGCCATTCAACCCGGAGGAGACGGCGGTGCAGCCGTACCAGGACCAAACATACCAGCCGGTTTACTTTGTGTCTCAGAGCTTTGAGGATGCAAAGATTAAGCTGAGGTATAAAGTTATAAAGTTCATAGAGGTCCCCAATGTATTTATGTTTTTTTAATTTATCTTTCAGTATCTATATCCTTATTGCTGGTGCAATATCACAGACTGTATATAAAAGATGACGGTAGCCACCGTGACATCACTCTTCATTGTTCCACATTATGAAGCCTCAATGTTGGCTTTTTGAATGAGAGGGTGGAGTTACAGCTGCTAGCTGTCTGGTAGGCCTGATCTCCACTAGTTGGAGTCACTGAAGTGGACCTCTCCATTTTTAATGGAATTATCTGACTAATAATGTGTCTTGCTGTGAGGTGCAGACCATCCAGAAGTTTGTGCTTCAGTTTGAGTGAAATTCTAGTATTTTATTAGTTTGTTACTTGGACTAATTAGCAGATATCTGTCCCTGTGAGTTGCATCCGTACAGTTTATGGATACAGCTTGCCATCCAAGCTTTCTAGCCTTAGCTGTTAACTTGAGAATCCTCCCTCTTGTCCAAATATGGTGACTTGTGGCTCCAAAAAAACAAAAATGGCAGAGTTCAAAACCAATGTGTGGAGTCACACTGGCTACATTCACATACCTGACCACCAACCACTTGACATTAACTTGTTAACTGCCATTTTGGACATGTGACTATCAAGTGAAAAAGGCCCCAGTCACACAGACCTGGAAACCGGTCTGCAACCATCTGGCAACCACCGGTTGTGAGGGAAAAATGAGTTCTCCAGCTGGTTGCTGGAGGTTGATGGCAGTCGCTGGGAAAATGGTTGCTAAAGTCCCAGTCACACAGGCCTACAGACCAGTCAGTGACCCCCTGGTAACTACCCATTTCTACCCACAAGAGGGTAACCACTATACTAAGACTTAAGTAAACACTGCAGTCAAAAATGTCCAGCACAAGCACTGCTACAAGCAGTTTTATTAATTATATAAATATGTAGCACATGCAGATCAATAAAATAAAAAATATCCATCAGTCCTGCTAAAGATTAAGTTAGGAAATAAGAAGACAAATAGAGGTTGCAGCGCAGTGTGGGGCGCTATTAAAATTACCACTCACCCTAACTAACCTACAAAGCCAGGTGCCACCATAAACCATTACTGCCCCGGGGGTGCATACTGCCTGCCACCAGGAAGCCCTGAAGAAGACAGGAGGACCAGGGTTTAAAAAAAAAAGAAAAAAAAATCATAAACTTTGACTTAAATACATACGAGCTCAGTAAATACAAAAAATTCCACACAGCCCAGGCAGCTTCAGGTTTATGATTCCTGAAGAAGTACTTTGACATTAGTCTCTGAAAAATTAAACAATAAGTCAACTTGTACTTCATTAATATTAGTTTTTAAAACTACATTTTATGACATCCAGCCCAAAGTTATCAGTTAATCATCTTTAGTATCTCATCTAGCCAAGAAGAAATACTTTTGTTTATCCTTCCTACAACACACCAGAAACTACTACAGCAAGTGCAAAAGCACTCCAGAGTGACAAACCCTCATAATATAACTTACCAATAATTCATTTATTGCACACATTAATTAATCGGCCTCCTTCAGTGAGCAAGACAAAGAGGCCTACTACACCTCCTACATGCCTACTGCATCTCCCACTAACACACCCACGATTCCCAGTACTTTGGTGACTAGCATATTGCTGCAGTCGTAGTTTGAATAGAAGTGACGGGCTTGTCTCCAGCTGCTCTCTGAGCTGCAGTGAACCTGTGAAAAGTGCAACTCAAAATGGAAATGGAGACCGTTTCCTTTCAAAGTAAAAGTTGCACCTTTTGAAACAAGTTGGCTGCAGCAACCTGCTAGCAACCAAACCAATCACAAGGAGGTTTTTGGTGCAGTGTCTTCTTTGCAACCAATTCCAACCAGCGAGAGCCAACAACCTCCAGGAACCGCTGCCAACCACTACAGTACATGTTTCCATAGCAACCGGTGGTTGTATCACATCCAATATGACAGACAATTCTTGAGCAATGTGTGCATGACATCACGTGAGAAACCAATCAGACACCAATCGGCTAAAGCTCCACGTCTTGGCACACCTGTCAATCAAAGCAGTCACGCCCCCTAACTTTAAGCCATGCCGGTATAACTCCAGGATTAGATATAAAAAAATAACCATATGGATGTTATGAACGGGAAAACTATTCATAGAGATTTGTTGCACATGCACAGGAAATACTCTGCCAACATCAAGCGCCCCTTTGCAGTCCGCTACGATCCCTTCACCTGCAGCGTGGAGGTTCTGGATCAACCCAGTAAGATCCAAAACACCCTGAGCCAGATGAGGGAGGACCTGAAGACCCTTCACAGCGCCCTGGAGAAGCTCAGCTCGTCTTAAGACTGGGAACAAATTTTCTTTTAATAAAACATTTGACTGGACATTTGAAACGGGGAGACAGTGTATAGTCTAAGGGTTTGAAAGAAGGCAACTGGACTTCGTTAAGTTGTTTGAAGATGTTTCACCTTTCATCCAAAAGGCTTCTTCAGTTCTAAAACCAAATGGTTGAGAGTCCCGGGTATTTAAACCCTAGTGGGGGCTGTCTCTCGGGAGGTGGTCATTAACCCACTCTTGATCATGTGAGTCATTAACCCACCCTTGATCATGTGAGTCATTAACCCACTATTGATCATGTGAGTCATCACAATAGTGGGTTAATGACTCACATGATCAATGGACTCACATGATCAAGAGTGGGTTAATGACCACCTCCCGAGAGACAGCCCCCACTAGGGTTTAAATACCCGGGACTCTCCACCATTTGGTTTTAGAACTGACGAAGCCTTTTGGATGAAAGGTGAAACATCTTCAAACAACTTAAAGAAGTCCAGTTGCCTTCTTTCAAACCCTTAGACTACCATGTCCTGGATGACTGAGAACCTACACAGAGACAGTGTATAAGACTTCTACTCCTAATGTAGTCACGTTTGTGAGGCTCCACTGGGCTATTTAACTGTGTGTATGGAATAGAGCATGTAAAAAGAATTAAATGTTTATTTTCATGAAGAACTCCTTGGTGTTTTACATTTAAAGATGAAAAGAGGTGCAGTGTTTATCAGCAGGACTAATCGAAGTGAAAGGTTGAACCACTACAATACAGGGCTCTTAGACCATTTTCTAGTTTTTAATTCCAAACCAACTATTTCCATTTGGAAATTTCTTGGAAGCCATTTATCTTCACGTGTTATTAAGCAAAGGGAAGGAGCTAATTATGAATGATTTAAGTATCATGTTCCCTCTTCTGGTCAAGGCCAGAGCCAGCACTGAGGCCCAACACGTCAGCAGGGCCAGGTCGCCGGGACCTCACAGCCGACCACAGCACGGTCCGCAGGGCTGCGCTGCTGACAGATGCTCTTCTCTCTTTATTTCTCTTTGGAGAATTTGGCCTTCGGGGTTTTTGATGGACGTCCAGCATTTTGATCTCCACACGGGCGACAATGCGTATCAAAGCCGTGCATGTCAAAGCTTCCCCTTGAGAAGACAAATCATCTCCATCTGCAGGATTCATAAAGCATCACCACCATCAAGACAGTGGCTGGCAAAAGCCTTGCGCCGGCCACCTTGTGTTGGGAAGCTTTCCCTTCCCATAATTCCACTGTGCAGTAAATCAAGCCTGCCTGAGAAAAGCCTGTGTTTGCAGAGGAGAAAAAATTGTGTGCAAAAAGAGAGAGCGAGGGAGGGGGAAAGAGTAATCTGCTCCTCTGAAAGTGTGCAGCAACGCACACATGAGCACTCTCCAACCAAATGTTTCACACGTTATAATTTCTTGTAACCCGGCGACCAGCAAAGAGATCCAATGAGATTCTTGTGCTTTGCTTACTCACCACAAATCCCAAATGCTGTGTCATCCCTGTATCATCTAACCATAAGTGTTTCCTTTATTGATGTCAGGGCCATCCCATCCCCGCACTGGCTCGGTTGCTTTTTCAGGGCTGAAATCAGGGTCAGGAGGTTCACTGCGTCCTCAGAAAGATACTCTGTGAGGCACATTAAAAGTCCATTTCAGTCCCTGTGGGTCCATTTTGTACTAATGCACCTCATAGGTTAATTATTGCACCTCAAGGTAAATATGTGCACATTTTTAGGTGCACAGGTCTTGAAGCACCCCTCATTTCTTTAGATTTTCTTAGGAAAATGGGAAATAGATGCAGTGATTTATTGAAATGTGTGCAAACATACATGAAAATACAGAAATTAAGGCAAAATCGAGTTTTTACATCTCCAACAAGCTTGAAAGTCAAGATTTGTTATGAACACCTTTATTCTTCAGCAGAGCCTGAACTCTCTTTGGCAGCTTTCTGTAATTTCTTTAAATAGTCTTCAGGAATAGTTCTCCAGGCTTCTCAAAGGACATTCAAAGCTCTTCTTTAGATGTTGGCTGCCTTTAGATGATTCCACACTGCTTCAATAATGTTGAGGTCCGTCCTCTGGGGAGGCCAATCCACGACTGATAGTGCTCCTATCAGTGATTCCAGTGATTCTATTCAGGTATGCTTTTACTGCACTGGCAGTGTGTTTAGGATCATTGCTGCTAATTAGAAACTTTCCAGATGTTACTGCATGGTGGATCAAAATGTGATGGCATTTTCTCAATTTTGACAAGATCCCCAACACCCCTGGCTGAAATGCAGCCCCAGACAATCACAGAGAATCCACCGCTCACTGTTGTACCTCTCTCCTGACCTCTGTATGACAATGTGGATTCATCACTCCATCAGATTTATTGCCACTGATTTTCAGTCCAGTTCTTGTGTAGTTTGGCATACCTCAGCCTTTTCTCCCTGTTTCCCTTCCTTAAGAATGGCTTCTTGACAGCCACCCTTCCACTGAGACCATTTCTGATGAGGCTTCAGTCAACAGTAGATGGATCAACTGAAGGCCCAGATGCATCTCTCAGGCCCTGTGTCAGGTCTTTGCTGGATTTTTTCCTATTTCTTAAGGACATGACATTCAGATACTGGAGGGAAAGGTTAGCTTGGCTCTGAGCAAAGCATAATACCACGTCTCTGAACCTGAAACACTTTCTTGACAAACATCTGCCAGCCAACATTAGGTGGAGCCCCGGAAGCATCTGCAACATCTGGAAGTCAATGCAATACAGATTAAAAACAAAGAAGTCAATCTTGTTGAAGTGCAATACAGCAGCTTTACAACACTGAAGAGACAGAACATAACTAAGGAAACAAGGCCCTTAACTGTGATTGGCTGGTGCCACTTGCTCTGACTGGACTTTTTAGTTAACATGGAAGAGCAGGATGACCTGGCACAAAACTGTAGTTGATGGTGAATTTATCTTAGGTGAATATTAGTATTTTTCCAAGGATAAAGAATGATGGAGAAGGGAAGTTCAGTGTGACCTCATCAATATGTTGCTACTGCATGGCATTAACTTTTGTCTGCTCCCTCCTGTGGTTCACATAGACTCCCGTGTTAAAATATCCAACTAAACAGCATTAAAAAGCACATTTACAGCCCGGCACGGCAATTTCAGAGGGTTTTGGCGCTGATTCTCAAAGTTTCTAAAGTCAAAGTCGTATTACTTCAAATACAGCCCATGAATTTTCAGAACAGTAAAATCACTGAGGAAGAACAGATTCAATAAACGATCAACTATTTACTGATTATCAGATGATGAACAGCCTGAGAGGTCCCAGTTTTTCTGTTTGGTTTATCTTAGCCACAAAGTCCAGCTCCGTGAAACCAGCCCCAGATGTAATTAAAAAAAATAACCACAACGACGTTTGTCAAGAATCTTCTTTGCTACTCGTGATGCGTCTCTTTTAACGCCATGTTGCTAAATGTTTAAAGCAGTTACATAATATTCTGAGCTAATGGACTGAACCAGTGATTCTGGCAATCACTGGATGGTTCCCATACTTATTAGACTGGCACATCCATAGTTTGGAGATCACTGTCTAACAGAAGGCTTTTCAAACTTTTTGTTTGAAACCACAGGTGTTACGGTCAGTTCAGAGGTGCACTCTAACACAGTCATACACTCACAGGCCACTTTGTTAGGTACATCTGTTCAACTGCTCATTAATGCAAATATCCAATCATCCAATCACATGGCAGCAGCTCAGTGCATTTAGGCATGTAGACATGGTCGAGATGACCTGCTAATGTTCAAACTGAGCATCAGAATGGGAGAAAAGAGGTGATTTAAGTGACTTTGAACGTGGCATGGGTGTTGGTCTTTATATTTCAGAAACTGATGATCTGCTGGGATTTTCCCACATAACCATCTCTAGAGTTTACAGAGAATGTTCTAAAAAGTGGCAGTTCTCTGGGAGAAAATGTCTTCTTGATGCCAGAGGTCAGAGGAGAAAGGCCACACTGCTTTGAGCTGATAAGAAGGCAACTATAACTCAAATAATCAGAATCAGTCCTTTTTATTGTCATTATGCCAAAAGCACAACGAAATTATGTGCTGTCCCATTCAGTGCAAAGAAAGCAAGGAAAGCAATCTAACTATTCACAAAAATACAAAAATAAAAATAAAAGAATATCCAATAAATAAATACAATATAAAAATATAAATAAAAGAGATATGTACATATATGTGTGTGTGCTCGAATCATTATTGATTGTACAATAACCACTCGTTACAACCAAGGTATGCAGAAAAGCATCTCTTAATGCACAAACCTTGGAGCAGATGGGCTACAGCAGCAAAAGACCACACCGGGGGACATTTCTGTCAGCTAAGAACAGGAATCTGAGGCTACAATTCACACAAGCTCGTTCAGTGGTCTGGTGAGTTTCAATTTCTGCTGCGACACTCAGATGGTGGGAAGAGAATCTGTCTTAAACAACATGAACACATGGATCCATCCTGCCTTGTATCAACGGTTCAGACTGCTGCTGGTGGTATAATGCTGTGGAGGATATTTTCTACCCTTTGGGCCTCTTGGTACCAACTGAGCATTGTTTAAATGCCACCTACCTCAGTATTGTTCATGTCCATCCCTTTATGACCACAGTGTACCCATCTTCTGATGGCTGCTTCCAGCAGGATAACGCACCATGTCACAACAATGAGCTCACTAATCAAATGATCTCCATAGTCTCAGAAACTGAGACCATGACAAAGGTGCAATCGTAAAAGAATACCCTGTATATCATCTGTAATGTGGTCACTTCTTGATTTGATTGTAAAGTCAGATGAAGGCATTTTTTTCTGCTTTGCAATAAGCACACATATAATTTCCACCCATCAACTTTGAGACACCTTCACACAGTCCAGCAGTGTTTTTGCTGCCTTTGGTTCAGAGCCTGTGCTCTTTTGCAGCAGTCAAAGCTTCTTACAGAAGTGCCCCTTTAGCTCGCTTGGCACCATCTTAGAATTAGTTAACTCCTCCCAGCAAATGATGCAACTGGGCTGAAGGCTGCTGACATCTCCAGTGCAGCTGATGCCAAAGGATGGGCAGGTTTTACCACATGAAAGTATTCCCGGGAATTTGATAGTCAGTCATCTATCCACTCAGTGACTGTGGATGGGTCCTTTAGTCAGGCTTCGAAGAGACCACTCCCATCAGGACAGAAATGTTTTACCTCAGAACAGTTCTGGATTGCTTTCAGGTGCTCGGATAGGTGTCAAGGTTCAGTTTCTCCTTTAATTCTTCGCCCTACTCTATGTTCCTAATATCTGCAGCTGCTTTGAATAAAATTAGAAGTCCAAAAACACCCAACTGAGTTTGCTCTTTGGTTCAAAAGTGCTCTTAAAACATTAAATCAGGTGCAGGTACAATATAGACCTTATAAAAGGGCAATGAGCAAACTCCACCTTAAAGCAGTGATGGGACTTGTTCTCCTTACTCCATCAAGATCAGCATAATCGCTTCATTCTGGGAAAGCATCGCAAACAAATCAGGCCAGCCGCGAGATTAAATCAAACACCGGCCTCAAAGAGCTCTAATCTCTCTCTTTGTTTCCCTCCCTATCATGCTCCTCATTATTTTTATTTTGCTCTCTTTGTGTTGAGCCCCCAGGCTTAAAGTTGGCAAGGCCGCAGAAGAATTATCTGAAGGCGGGAGATTAGAAAGAAGTTTGTGAGGATTTGAAGGCGGTCCGATCTCGCTTTCATCCGTTTCACAGTTTGTTATTAGTCCACACAGAACCGCCACCGCAAGAGATCAAGCTTCATTCAGGTTACATCAAAGGTAACACGGGGGTCATCTGAGTAACATCTGAGGACGTGCTTCCAGGAAAGAGAAGTCCACATGGATCACATGTTGTAGAAAACAGCTCATGCACAGGATTAAGTCTGCATGCTGTTCTGCCAGGCAGCCATCAGATGGTGTCCTTGAGTCATTGGATTTGTAAAAGCTACTCAGATTCATGACTCATGTTTGTGATTGCAGCAGGCAGTGTGCACACATGACAATGGCAGCCTCTTGCTCTGATGTCTCCGTCTTATGGATAGTTTGTCCTTTGGTAGACACAACCACTAGTTTATGCTTCTTTACAGGACTATTCTTGGTCTGTTTCCATCTTACTTACTGACTTACATATGTCACAAAAGTATAGGAAGTTATTATCTTCAGCCATAGGACCTATTCCTTTCATCTGTCCCTAAAAGCCAGCACTGAACTGGAAAGAGAGCCTTCAAATTTGTTCAAAGAATCAACTAAATCTTATGCATACGGTCTCATTAAATGTCCTTAACGTCATTTAAAGAGACCTGGAGTCCTTATTTTAGGCTGTAAATGTTATGCCTGAACATTGCTGCCCCCGCTTGGTCCGAGACGACTGTGACATGTTTCTGGGTCCCTTGAATAAGAGGGAGGCAGGTGTAACGACGAAGATGCAACAGAAAGAGTACATGAGAAGAGAAGGAGAGAGTCCAGACAGGGTGGAATGGTTGGAGTGGAGTGTCAGGGGTGATTTGTGACAGGATAGCAGCAAGACTGAAAGGGAAGGTTTAGAAGATGGAGACGGTGGCACTGATAAAAAGACAGGAGGCTGAGCTGAAGATGTTAAGATTTTCAGTGGGAGTGACCAGGATGGACAGGATTAGAAATGGGTACAGAGGGACAACTCAAAGTTAGAGAGATGGTTTGGGCATGTGCAGAGGAGGGATAGTGGATATATTAGACAAATACGGAGCTGCCAGGCAGGAAAAGAGGAAGACCACAGAGAAGATTCATGGATGTAGTGAAGGAGGACATGCAGAGGGTTGGTGCGACAGAGGAGGATGCTAGGGATAGAAGCTGGAAGAAGAAGAAGCCTCTTTATTCGCTCTTTATTTTGCAGTATTTGTGTGTATTACTGGTCTATCTCGGCAGTGACACCTTGGCAAAAGAGATTCTTAATCTCAAGAATCGCATTTTCCTGGATAACGGTTAAATAAATAAAAAAATTCAAATGCAAATACATTTTTCAAAGATGATGGGAAGATCTGTTAAAAAAAAAACAAAAAAACCCCCCAAAAACCCAATAAATCAATAAATTTGATTTATTTTTTAAGTTATATACATTTAGAGTTCGGGACATGGGCACAAAAAAGCCATCTTGTAAAAAATAAGGTAAACATGATCGTGTAGTAAAAGTGAACATCCCAGAAAGGCTGAGTCTTTAAGTAAACATGACAAGGGTTTCTGTGTGGGTACAGAGTCCAGTAAATTCAAAATAATGTTTTCAAGTAATCAGAAACTGCAAATATATTAGGGATTTTATCATCTATTGTATATAATACTGTAAAGGATTGAGAAAATCTGAGGAAATTTCTGCTCTCCAGGTCAAAAAACCAAAGCAGTGATTGCCCACAGGAGGCAGGGTATAAGAAGTGGGCTCAGAAACACCCCTGTAACCACAAACCCTGCAAATAAAAAACAGATATAAACAAAATCCAGAAACTCTGCTGTCTCCTCTGGGCCCAAACTCTTTCAGGAGGCAGGCTGTTAACAGACAGGATATAGACAATGAACGATATGTACAGGTATCACAGGGCTTGCTTACTTCGTGAGATGCCGCCAAACCACTTTCCGCACGTATTCTGACAGCACGGCTCTGTGCTGAGAGTCTGGGTGCCAAACTGGCCTGTCTCCAGTCCAAACTTGTCATCCAGTAAAGACATTTGGCACATTATGAGACAAAAATATGACAAAAGGAGGCCCTGAACTGTTAAAGTAAGATGTGATGCAACAAAGTAGGAAGGTGACCTCTCTCAGTTTCAACCTTTTTATATGTTGTCTTTGCACAATATTCAGTTTAATACAGGCTTTAAATGATTTTCAAATCATTTTGTTTTTATTTGCATTTCACACAGCCTCTCCACTTTTTTGGAATAGGGCTTGTATGCGCAGCTGCTCCAACACCACTTGCACCTAAAGCACGGCAAAATGCAGAGGGCTGAGACCACATTGGACTTGTTCAAACAAAAAAGTGGACCAGGAGAGCAGTAGCATGTTATGCTTTGTGGATGGTGGTCAGCGCCTCCTGTCCAAGAAATATAGGAGGCTGATAGACTGGTTTGAAAGAGTGGTGCTCCCTGCTCGCTCCTGCTCTGTCACACAGAAATCAGTGTACAATAAAACCCAGTGTTTTAGCTGACGTATAAGTTAATAAAGATCCATGCATTGATCTGCACCTTGAAGTACATCTTGTGGAAACAAGTGATCAGCTGCCACCTCGAATGATTCACGTTCAAGTTAATTAAACAAGGACCCGCTGCAGCTGAGCGGGCGTATGACCGCTTTGAAAACTCAGAGGCATTCCTGTGATGGTACAATGAGTCTTTGTTTTACTGCGAGCTGCTGCCAAATCATATCCATCTTACCCGTTTGGTCTGTGGAGCGTTGATATATATTCACCAAGGTCAGGTGAGGCACATCTGCTCCTCTTCCTCTCCCTGAATCCTCACTAACTGCTCAGTTTGAAGCTGAAGATAACCTGAAATGACCTCAGGCTTGCAAGCCTCCCTAAGCTTTTCCTGTGCTTACACTTCTCATGATATGATTCAAGGTCTGCTGTGGATAGTAAGTAAATTCAGAAGCCGAGAGGCAGAGAAAACACCTGTATGATGACCACGTTGACTGGTAAAGTGTAGAGCTGGCACTCGGACACATTCCTTTGAACTACAGCTCCCTTGGCAGGACATAACAGACAACTGATGTAAGTTACTCCTCAGAGAAATGAAAAACAAGTTCTCAGCAGAAACCAGACAAGCCTGCCATGTATCTGTAGCTGACCTGAAGGGGTGGTCAGAAAGAAGAAGAACAAAGCTCAAGCATGCAGCCAATTCCCATCAAATTCCACACAAACTCCACAAATACTTGGAAAAATATTTTATTGAGCACAAACAGAAACAGGACCTAGGTTTCCACCACAGATGTCTACATCTCAGTCATCCAAAAGCAAAGCTTCCTGTCACCGCCGACCACACAGAGTGGCAATGTCCGGTGCCAACTGAGGCCCGATCCGACGGTCACCGACCCGATCATCACCGGCTGTAACAACATGAGAGGTACGCGACATGGGCTGATAGTTAGAAAGAACATTAAATTAAAAAAAAAAAAAAAAAACAACTGTGGAAAGCACACACAGACCTGCGGGTGGCCGAGATGGTGGATGAACAGCTGAGTGTTGATCTTTCCTGGACATCCAGTGGTGGCAAAGAGGTTTTCATTGGCTCGAGACCACCTGGAGAGAAGAACAATGTCCTGAATGCCTTTACACAATTGCAGATTTACTGTCTGAAAAAAAAATATATAATCCTCCTCAAATTTACTTGTGTTCACTCATAAAGGTTTCTTCTGTGAAACCAACTGACCAATGGGTGCCTCTGTTGCTAAATCAACTGCTGAAACAACACAACCGTGCGAATCCTGCTCACTTTAGGTCGCTGACGCCAATCGCTTCTAGTCGCTTCCTGTGTGGGCGCCACTTAATTCACAGAAAGCATGAATTTGTGGTTGAAATCTGGATTCAACTCTTTGTAAAAGCCTTCAAACCTTTCAATTTCAACAAAATTTAGACTTGAACAGAAATCCTGTTGAAAGAGAATTACTGACTGACCAGATTTAGTCCAGAAATCACCATCTGAGCAGGTACGAACCAAAGCAATAAGGCTTACAGCAGACCTTCCTCACCTGAATAGCCGTGCTTTATCAATGTGAGCCGGTCTTTTTTCTTGTGGGTAACTACAAACAACAAAAACATGACTTAGACACATCCCAAATCAATACATTGAGCAGAATCAGCACCACACGTCCTCTCACCTGGACCGAGTTATATCCCAGATCAGCCAGTCGCTGCCCGACACCCCACCGACTTTGATCGTGTTGGTCAGGCACCAGTCTGCCGACATGAGCAGTTCGCTCTCCAGTGACAGGATGGCCTGCTGGGTGACCAGGTCGTAGAAGCGAATGGTCCCCTTCTTCTCTGCCACCATTAACTAGAGATCACAGACAGGTCGTAATGTATGTATCGGGGAGTTCACAAGACTTTATACTTCTGCACCAAGTTCATGCCTTTATTCTGAAAATGGTGCTTGTTTTGTTTGGTACCAAAGGTAGCAAAGATGCCACAAATGCATGGCGGGTACTGGAGCCTAACCTAACCTCTGTACCAAGCGGATACCTGCTTGAGAATGACTGGTAAAAGAAACCCTAGACTTATTTCTTTCTTGGTCCCATAAATACCAGTGGTACGCTAGATGCCCCTAGTGGATAATACTGGACATACGTTACAGTAACAGGTCTGCTGAGACTGTATTGTGTCAGATGATCAGAACTACTCTTGGCTTAAAATTCAAAATCAAAGTCCACTATCTGTTAATTGCCAACAGAGACAATGTTTTAGAGGACCAGATATCCAACTGAAGACTTCCAGTTCTTCTGTGGGTTGGTCATCGTTTACAAATGCAGATACAATCAGGGTTTTTCCCCCACAGACAGTATAAAGATTTTAAAAAAAAAAAAAAAAAACAAAAAAAAAAAACCTTAAAAATAAAAAAAAAAAAAAAAGCAGCAGGGGAA
>VUQS01075877.1:65684-76690 GCA_015108495.1 Heterochromis multidens
TTTTGTTGTAAATTCTATGAAAAGTTGTTTGCGGTGTTGAGAAAAGAAAGGTGCAGAATCGACATGAGAAGAGGACTGATGTGTCAGCCTGTTTCTCCTGTCTATTTATTATACAACAAATGTATGAAAAAAGAAAAAAAATGGAAATAAAGCATTTTTGCATACATCCATAAATGGTGGTGGTTGTTATTCCTGAGGTAGCACAATATGAGATCTAAATATGACTGATTGAAGATTGTCCCACTGATGCAGAATTTTCTTGAATGAAGGCAGACAATGACTCTGTGTCATGCTTTGACAAGGTCATGTAACTCAGTGTCACAGCAGTGAGTGTTTCACAATACTAATAACTACAGGTGAGATGATTTTGCTTATACTCAATATGTACTCCACTGCTGCTATATTATGTCTATTTAGTTAATACAACTGCAGCCCTACAATAAATCCTCCCTCAATAGTGTTCAGTTTCTGTATGTTACAGTATTGTTTCCACTATCAACTCCAAAATCTTTTAAGTCTAGCCACTCTACAACCACTTCTTCTTTTGTCCTCCACTTGTTCAGTTTCTTCAGACTTTTTAAGGACACTGCACATCATGATGAGATATGCCAAGTTTTTAGCTTTTTGGGAATCATCTTGCAAAAATACTATTTTATGTCTGTCAAACTGTGTTATCTTTGGCATTTTTCATAGATTCAACTAAAGAAATGGGAACAAATGATGTGTTTCTGCAACAGGCTGCTAGTAACAAAGAGCCTAAAGATACAATTTAAAATAGGTTCTTTGCCAAGGTTTCTGTTATGTGTAGACACAACAGTGATTTACCACTTGAGTTAGGAGCCTTTTTTAAGGTTGAATGATTCATGGGTTAGCGTTAAGTGGTACAGCAAACAAAGCACTGTGATGGACTGATGACCTCTCCAGGCTGTACCCCACAACCCTAAATTGGATAAGCAAATGGATGGATGGCTTCCAGCAAGGAAAAGACTAAAATGCCAAAAGCCCTCATGGGAATACCTCACCAGAGACATACAAAGATTTCTCCATTTATTAGAGCAACATTTTTTTTAGGGAGGAGTTTGACATTAATACAAAATTTAAAAGAGGATGCATTACGCAGACAAGTACCATCCAACACAACAGCAAGCAGCAGCACCACAAACTTCAGCCCTCAAAATGACCATAGTTGATTCAAACCACCTCTAAAACAACTTCAGTTAACAGTGAATGTAATAATCTTCATAAAGGTGATGGTGGGGTTAATGCTGAACTGTTGTATCCAATGAACTAGCAACCAAGTGCAGCTCCTTTATGCATACTGTACTGGTGCAGGAACATGAAGGCAGAGAGCCTTTTAGTCCAAACCAAGTCTTACATCAGTTCACTGACGGGCAAGTCAGAGACAGGTCACAAATCTCCATGAGCAAATGGCAAGTCAACATGCAAGTATGGGATTTGTAGCCTGAAGGTTAGAGGCTGAGGGTGCCCTTTTATCCCCGACTGCTCCTACAGATGTGACCATGGCTGACCCTGAGTACAGCACTCTGGCAGATGAAGTATTGCACAGTACTGTAACTGCCCTGAGATGTTTCAACATGACTGTAGAGTGGCTAGACTTGAGGGATTTTGGAGTTGATAGTGGAAACAGTACTGTACTGTACAGAAACTGAACACTATTGAGGGAGGATTTATTGCAACACTCCAACTAATTAGGTTCAATGCTCAAGCCCTCCTCGGTAGTAGAAATGAATAATGTTTTTGATCAGTGAATTTAAAAGCTTTTGTGCTTGGCTGCAATGAAAATCTGCACAACCCTGGATTCACATTCGCACAGTCCCCAGAGAGAGAGAGAGAGAGAGAGAGAAAAGGCTTACAGTGTGGTCTGCCTGTGTGTGTGTGCTGCCCCAAGGCCGTGACAGGAGGAGGATGGTGTGACCACAAGCAGAGAGGCTGGGCTGAGAGAGCGAGCTTAGACAGCATGGGAGCCCAATTCACACTCGTCACCATCTGCTTAGCGAAATCAAACACAGGATCTGATTGGTCAGTCGTTGTCGCTCCAACTGTGTTGCCTTGCTTTGCTGGTCATCTTTGCAGCTCAGATCATCTTAAAATATTTTCATGGAGATCGTGTCTTTGATTCATTTCGTAATCCTTTTGAACAGGACAGTCACAAAATAAAAACACTTGTGTTCAGCTGTAAAATTGATATTTCCATTTTAAATGGACAGACTGTTTCTAACATCTGTTAGTTGGGGATAAGGTACAGTTGTGGTCAGAAGTTTACACACTCTCATCATAGACATAAATGTCATGGTAATTTTGGGCTTTTAATGATTTCTTTGAACTGTTCTTTTTCCAGGGTGGAATGATTGCAAAGCATACATCTTTAATGACTTTAAAAAACGAAAGAATTGGGTGCACAAGTTTGAATTTATTTTGAATTTTCTCTAATCCACACAGGGTCAAAAGTATACATACAGGCTCAAATAGAAGGCCACTCCAGAAACTTAATGTTAGCCTGCTTTATCCGTTTCAAAACCAGTTCTGATGTGTGTTTGGGATCATTGTCCCGTTGGAACAGCCAGTTGTGTCCATGTTTCAACCATCAGGCTGTTGATTTGAGGTGAAGTTGAAGAATTTGGAGGTAGACCTCCTTCATTATTCCATCCACTTTGTGCAATGTACCAGTACCACTGGCAACAAAACAGCCCCAGAGCATGATGCTACCTCCACCATGCTTGACAGTATGTACAGTGTTCTTAAATTTGAAAGCCTCACCTTTACTCCTCCAAACATACCTCTTGTCATTGTGGTCAAATAGCTCAGTTTTTGTCTCATCTGACCAAAAAACTTTTCTTCAGAAGGCATTTGGCTTGTCCATGTGAGCAGCTGCAAATTTCAGTCGAGCTTGAAGGTGTCGATTTTGGAGCAGGAGCTTCTTTATTGGTCGGCACCCTCTCAGTCCATGGTGATGTAAACTGGCTTCACTGTGGACAGTGACACTGGTGTTCCAGCAGTTTCCAGTTCATGGCAGTCTTGAGCCTTGGTGGTTCCTGAACATCCTAACCAATTTCCTCTCATCTGAGGATGTCAGTTTAGGTCTTCTTCCAGACCTTGGCAAAGTGGTGACATATCCAAATAACTTGTACTTACATACACTTGTTTGAATTGATGATCTTGGAATCTGCAGTTGTTTAGAAATGGCTCCAAAAGACCTTCCCAACTTGTGTAAATCTATAATTCTCTCTTAGATCTTCAAGTTAAAAGATACTATAGAACCTTCAGCACCACTTATTAAAACATTTTCATTAAAACAGACCCTGTGTGGCTTAGAGAAAATCCAAAATATTTGTTTTGAACTTCTTTTCTAAAGTCATTAAAGATGTATGCTGTTCGAAGTTCAAAGAAATCATTAAAAGCTCAAAATAACCATGACATTAAAGCCCATAATGAGAGTATGTAAACTTCTGACCACAACTGTATACAGTTGATTGGTGGGGTATTTGCATGCATTTGCTTGTGTTATAAAAGTTCTGAAATGCTATATTAGAGAGATTTACATCCCACATTCAGTACATGATGAAGGTCACATGGATTTTGTGGAGCTGGTGACCATCACCATCCATTCGACACCTGTGTGAGCCTGCTGGGATATTTCACCATTATAATGCTGACTACAGTTCAGTCACACACTTTCAATCCACTGAAGCCTTTTTGCAGGATTCTCAGAAAGCAAGAGAAATAACTAAAAAAAAAAAACAAAACAAAAAAACAGCAACAGCAGCAGCAGATATGACATTAAAGAATGCTTTTATTGTTAGGATAAACAAAGTGTTATAAGTGAATGAGCCACAGTTTAAAGAACAATCACATTGTAAATTTTAAGGCTTTTTTTCCCCCCTGGTGTTGCCTGCAGTCCTTCTTTACCATGGCGCTTGGCCACGCTTACGTGTATGAGTCCTGACAAACATTAAAATTCAGTGCAGACAGAAGCAAAATAATGTTTGCATGTTTTTTGCATGATGCACGTGAGTCAGCTCATTAGGCAGCCATTACTGCACTGTATTCTAGCACCTTTTCTTAATGCCCTCTTCTTTTTCAAGGAAAAGCAGTTGAGACAGCATGCAAAATAATGCAACGCTGGAGCAGGTATTAATTACATCATCAATTTCAAAACGTCTGCCATGACAATATACTGTTGCAGGAATTACCATAAGCACTAATCTTCTTCCCAACCAAAGGCTAACAGCGCCCAGGGGGTCTTTTTAACACAGTGTACAGGCCTGTATGATCTAATGGTGGCATACATTTTTGAAACAGCCAGCTAAAAGTATGGCTAAATCTGCCAAGTGTTAGATTATATGGATAACCAAGTGAAGCAGCTAGTTAAACAATGCTGCTAAATGAAGTGGTAGCTAAAAGTAATGGGTGAATAGTTAAAACAGCTAAGTATTCCCCACAGTCTCTCCCTATAGTCTCTGAACTATCCTATAAAACAAAGTGGCAAAAATAAATCCTTAAAACCACACACCCAGCTAGCCATAATGAATAAAGTTAAGCTCAGTGTAAAGGTGCTGAAAGTAGCTCAGAAATTGTTAAAATAGCCACAAGTAAATTATAAAGGAGTTAGATCCTTAAAAGTAATGAATTACATACTAAAAAAAAAAAAGCTGAAAATACAGATGTTGAAATATAACTTACACTAATGAGTAAATAGAAAACAGCTCAGTCTAAACACTGACAGTTTAACAGGATAAAAAGTATCAATTTCATATCATTAAGTGTTAAATAATCATTTTAAAATGGTGGTGCTGATGGAGCGGTGTGAGCCAACATGTCTGCACTCTGCTTCTATCGAGATTACTCGATCTGACTAAACAGGGGAGTTAGACAATTAGAAATGATATTATTATTTTACCCCTATTATTTTATAATTAGGGCCATAATTTGCTGGACAATTTTTGTAGTTTTGTCTCTGTACACCACCACAGTGGATTTCAGATCAAGCAATAAAGCTATGATTGAAAGGCAGTGTCCAAATATCTGGTAATAATAATCCGTTCTGCTGCTCAGCAACACCAAAAGGCCTGAAAGACCACAGAGGACAACTGAAGTGGATGATGACAGAATTATTTCCATGGTTATGAAAAATTACTTCACAACACCTAACCAAGTCACGAACACACTGAAGGAGGCAGGCGTATCATTGTCAAAGTCTACAATCAAGAGGTGCCTTCATGAATGGAAATACAGTGTCTACAACAAGGTGCAAACCACTGGTTACACTCAAGAATGAGAAGGCCAGATTAGACTGTCAGAAAACATCTAAAAAAACAAGTTCATCTTGGTTTCATCTGTCCAAAGATGAAACCAAGATGAACTTGTACCAGAATGATGTTAAGAGGAAAAGCTTGGAGAAGAAGAGAAACAGCTCATGATCTCAAGCATACCATATTATCTATTATACATGGTAGAGGCAATGTTATGGCATGGGCGTGTATGGCTGCCAGTAGAACTGGGTCACTAGTGTTTATTGATGATGCGACTGCTGATAGAAGGGGCAGGATGAACTCTGAGGTGTACAGGGCTACACTCTCTGCTCAGATTCAGTCAAATGCTGCAAAATTTATTGCACAGTGCTTCACATTGCAAATGAATAATGACTCGAAGCATACTGAACCCAAGAGTTTCTCAAGGCAAAGAAATGGAATATTCTTCAATGGCCAAGTCAGTCACCTGATCTCAGTCCAACAGAGCAGGTTTTTCAGTTACTGAAGACAAAACTGAAGGCAGAGAGACCCACAAACAAGCAGCAACTGAAGGTGTCTGCGGTAAAGGTCTGGGAGACCAAACACAGCATCTGGAGATGTCCATGGGTTTTAGACTTCAGACAGTCATTGACTGTAAAGGATTTTTATCCAAGTATTTAAAAAAAAAAAAAAAAAAAAAAGCAATCTTTATGCTTAAATTCATTTTAGTTTGTCCAATTAATTTGGAGTCTCTAAAAATGGGGGACTGTGTATAGAAATTTCTGTAATTCCTAAACACTTTATGTAATACTTTTGTAAAACCCCTTGAATCAAAACTGAAAGTCTGCACTTCAATCACATCTTGACTGTTTGATTTAAAATCTGCTATGGTGGTGTACAGAGGCAAAACTACAAAACTTCTCTCTTTGTCCAATAAATTATAGACCTGACAGTATTTTTATTTTTTATTTGATCTTTTCTTCAGAAAGTCCTACCTCTACTGTGACACTGACATTTATTATTTCTTTGAAATACTGTAAGCCAGTTTTTAATTTTTTTTATTTTAGCTGCGCACATTTCTTGTATTGCATTATCATCAGATCAAAACTGTTTGACCAAGACTTTATAAAATACCAAATAGTTGGAAAAATTAAAAATCATCTTTGTTGGCATGCTAAGCTAACTAATCCCACTTCTAAAATGTTACTTTGACTTAATTTAAGTTGAATTTTTATTTTTTGAATCCCTCACTAAAGAAAAATAAATGATATATGCATTTACATTAGGTTGTGGTTTTTAAGAGCACACTTTGAATGCAAAAGGCTTCATATTAAACAGTTAGCAACATGCTAATGAACTTAAATAGTCCTGAAAATACATGAAACATTAAATAACATTTACAGTACTCTTCTTCACAGTTTTTTTTTTTTGTTTTGTTTTGTTTATGGGGTTTTTTTGCTGCAGTATTTCTACATGTGTGAAAACATTTCCTTAAATGAAAAGTATGATTAACCTGTTTTGTTGTTTTTTTTCCTCTAATATATATTTTGGTGTTGTTCTGTTTTATGATTTGGACTTTACAGGGCGCTAAAGTCCAGGGAAGAAGCCTCCCAGCAGAATGATTGGAAGCACCGATGCAGCCGACCTGAGGGGCCGACTAGCTGTCCCTCTGAGGAGTTTGGCGTCTATGGAGGCTGAGACAACGCGACTGAAGGTGGGATGGATGTGTCTGAAATTGTTCTGGAGAGGCGTCACCTGTACTGCATCCTCCTCTGTGGAAAAGATCTGAGAGGTAAACTGAGCCAGCTGAGGAGAAAACAAAAAAAAAAAATGTTTTAAATCAAGTAATTCTTGTAAAAGTAGAAAACATCATCTGAAACTATTCGGACCTACTTGGGACCACGATATGTAGATGGGGACCTCATACAAAGTCCACACAACCACTTGAGAACATGGAGGGGTGGTGAGGCTGCCGTAGTACCGGTAATACTGACTCATGTTGTGCTTCGGCAGAAGGCTCATAAGAGGAAATGGCTTTACTTTAGTTGCTTGGCCTTGGGGGAGGATGAACAGACGTAATGAGAACATAGTTACAACTAACAGAAGAAGGCAGTAGAAGATTTTCTTTAAGGCTTCTCTCACCTTTATAAGCAACAGAGGACAGTTTCTGTGATATGTGTCCAAAGTGCACATTGTCTGCATAAACAACCTGCAAAATACGACAAAGTCAGGATAGTTTTGCTATAAAAATTCCACAAATTCCTGAAAATGTAGTTTAGGATTAGCCTGAGAAATAAACTGACATCAATGAAGAATCCGAGAACAGCAAGTCCTGTTGGATCACCCAGAGCTGTAGACAAATTTGGATGGATGGCCTTCATATTGACTATGTGCATCTGGAAGTAAAGAAAATCCACAGAGATATTAAGGGAAGACTGCATTGCATCTGTGTGCGGAGACAGGTAGCTCATGACAGTGTAGCGCTGTCTACTGACCATACTGTACCTCCATTGGGTATCTGCGTCTGTCCATTGTGTGCTCGGAGCCGTTGGTAGCTGGGCCTCCCCAGTGGAAGTGCAGCTGGATCGTGTGGTATACATCTGGAAGACCTCCACCACTCACTGCCATGCCGCTGCCGAGCTGCAGTATGACTGAGAGCAATAGCGCACACGTCAACCCCAGCGCAAACGGGACAAAAACGGGCTACAACATGCGGGGTATTCACCTGAGTGCCCGTCGTTTTTCAGCGTCCAGTGGCCTGTTTGTGTCTCATCGAAGCCCTCTAGATACAAAGCACCCAGAGAGGCATTTCTGATCATGTTATGGTCCAAATTGATGGGAGAGTGATGGTGTTCAAGAAAGGAGTAACATGATGGGAACATGTCTCCCCATGAGTAAGGATCTGAGGATGGAAAAGAAACCTCATGAGCACCAAATAGACAAAAAGTGTAAGAGCTGAGCCTCAGGGTCCTGATGAAACATAACATTTAAATGTGCATTTAAAGCTCTGCATTTTTTATTTTGTTTTTGGCTTTTATTTGGATAGGGTACTTCAGACTTTCAACAGGGACTTCAACTTCAGATCACCTAATATATAATAGTCTTTTCACCTTCAGAATTACCTTAATTCTTTGTGGCATAGAGTCAACAAGGTGCTGGAGACGTTCCTCAGAGATTTTGGTCCATATTGACTTGATAAACAGTTGCTGCAGATCTGTCGGCTGCACATCCATGATGCGACTCTCTCATTCCACCACATCACAGAGGAGCTCTATTGGATTGCGATCTGGTGACTGTGGAGGCCATTTGAATACAATGAATTCAAACTCAGGTGCGCATTCAGAGATGCTCTTCTGCATACTTTGGCTGTAACAAGTGGTTATTTGAGTTACTGTTTCCTTCCCATCAGCTCGAATCAGTCTGACCATTCTCCTCTGACCTCTGGCATCAACAAGACATTTTTACCCAGAGAACTGCTGCTCACTGGATATTTTCTCTTTTTCTGGCCATTCTCTGTAAACCCTAGAGATGGACGTGTGGGAAAATCAGCAGTTTCTGAACCACCAGAATTTGGCGTAAACTACATGAAAGCATGGCTCCACCTCACCTTGTATCAATGGTTCAGGCTGCTGGTGGTGTAATGGTGTGGTGGATATTTTCTTGGCATCAATTTCTTGAGCATAATTTAACACCACAGCGTACCTGAGTATTGTTGCTGATCATATCCATCTCTTTATGACCCTCTGATGGCTGTTTCCACCCAAAGCCAAAGCTCAGGTCATCTCAAACTGGTTTCTTGAACATGAAAATAAGTTCACTGCACTCAAATGACTCCCACAGTCACCATCTCTATCCAATAGAGCACCTTTCGAATGTGACGAAACAGGAGATTCACACCATGGATGAGACGAATCTGCAGCAACGATGTGATACTATTACGAACCAAAATCTGAGGAATGTTTCCAGCACCTTGTTGAATCTATGCCACAAAGATTTAAGGCAGTTCTGAAGCCAAAAGGAGGCCCAACTATGTACAAACCATTTATAACCAATGAAGTGACTGGTGAGTGTATATTGTAAGTCATTATCTGTTTGCATTGTAACTGTGACATTTAAAAATATCAATGTACATACAGTGGTGTAAATATTGGTGTAATGGCGCTTTTTCCAAGCTCTCGCCACCTCCATGCAAATTTTCTACAGATATATTATTGTTGTGAATTTGTTTCAGTGCTCTAATCATAAAGTGAAAATCTGATATCGTGACAGCACTTGTTCTAAAATAAAAAAAAACGAACAAGTTACTCACCACAATGTGGCTCATCATAACAGTAGTCATCTGCAATATGAAAATGGCACAATGACGACAAACATCACTTTTCTTTCCTCTCAGCCACTTACACGAAACTGCACACAAGAGATGCTTCCAATATCTTTTCACCCTACGAGAGTCATGCCCTCACCTGAGTCAGCGTAAGAGCCGACAATCATGAGGAGAGCTGCAGTCCAAATCATCCCAAGACCCCGATGGAGCACACAGTGAGGTAGACTGAAACAATCGAGGGCGAATGTCCTGCTTAAATATAGGAAGGAAGGTGAAAGCTGAGTTTTACTTTCTCTCGGGCTGATCAGTGAACCGTGTCATTACCAGTCTAGTGGTCTTTTCTGATAAACAGGCTCATTGATGCAGGGACAGCTTCACCCCCCTCCCCAGCTGCTGCTGCTGTAAGCATAGATGCCCAGTGACTAGTAACAAGACCCATTCATCTCATGGGAAAGTCAGAGGATGTGTTAGCAGGCTGGATTAGAAGTGAACAGAATATATATGACTTAGTATAAAGAGGCTGTAAAACTGACAACATATCTAAAAGTTTCAAGAGGTTTTCCTTTTAATTTCCTCATCGCTGTCCTCGACATTAATACTTTACAGTGAAAGGGACACCCTCTAATCAGTGCAGACTAATGTCCTCAGTTAAAAACCCTGAATTTAATACATAATTTTACATTTAAATGCATGTTTTTAAAGTGATGTTACACTTCCTTTCTGAAGCGTTACGTCTCTCCCATCCAGGAATAGATGGTGTGATTCTGTCACTACTCAGCCCGTGTGAACAAAGCCTCTTTTCTTCACTGACTGCGCTTCTCAGCTGGGTATCACTGTCTCTGCTCCGCCTGCTGCCTTATGAGTCACCGTGAGGTGCACTATATCCGCTTTCTTTAACTTATGTGAATCTTTTGATTGCTGTGGATTGGACACTGTCGGGTGGGGTGGGGGGGATTTCCCTGCATCCCACCTTAATCTGATTTGACATTTGGTCACCGCAGGCAGATGAATTTCCTTCACAAAGACTCGCAAAGCAGCTAAATGTCATGACTTAGCGAGGTTCAACGTAAAGTTCAGCATGTGTTTGGAGCCACTGACGCACAACATCGTCCTTCATGGTGCAATTTATTTGGCATTTGATTAGATGTACATCTACCTCAGAAAAACACAAGCTCCCCTGCAAATTAAGCATTTTTTTTGTAAATTTTAAAGGCTATGAAATCAACAATGAAATGTAGAATTTGCTGTATTATACATAAAACATTTCAAACCCGCCCCCCCAAAAAAATTAAAAATTAGCTCTCACACCACCATCAACACCACCTTCTAGCACAGAAACTTACAGTGTAAATGCAGCTGGTTGGGTTGTGGCGGGCAGGTTTTGAATGCATACGGGGATATTAAACTATATGCAGGAGTCTTGGAGCCTACTG
>VUQS01075881.1:10539-23777 GCA_015108495.1 Heterochromis multidens
TTATTTTTAATATTAAAATAAAAAAAAAAAAAAAAAAAAAAAAAAAAAAAAAAAAAAAAAAAATAATTTATTTTAAAAAAAAAATAAAAAAAAAAAAAAAATTAAAAAAAAAAAAAAAAAAAAATATTTTTATTTAAAAAAAAAAAAAAAAAAAAAAAAACTGCAATCAAATCACTTTTACACCCACCCCAAGTGTCACAATCTAAAGCCAAAAATCACATTTTTGTTCAGCATGATTTTTGTATAGTTACATAGTATAGTTAGATACTTCGTTTCACCCATTCAACGTCTTATGACAGTAACAGAAACAAGCACTGGTCGCTTTGATGACTTATCTGTTTTTTGATAATTCACTGGAGAAAACTTCAAAAATGCTTTTTGGGTAAACTTTCAAGGATCATATCACCGTGTGGGATCGGTGGCTGGTCAAAACAAGTCATGGCCTTTGAAAGGTCCAGCATAATACCATCTTCTAGCTGTCATCACCTTCTGGGTCAAAGAAATAAAATTAAAAAAAAAAACCTCTGTGTACTTTGAGATATTCACAGTATGAAGACTCCATTACTATGCTAAAGTTATTGTACAAAAAAAAGAAAAAAGGAAAAAAAAAATCAAATACTGAGGAGGTTAGGTGGGAGGCACTGACTGATTTTTCATGGAGTGACCCTATAGATGAATCCAGCTTAGCATTAACTCAGGCTGTGTTAAACAATTCAGACATTTAAAGTTAAGCAAATAAATGGAAGAATTTCTTACATCTGCCCATAAAGTAAAAAAACAAACAAACAAAAAAAACCCCAAACCAAACAAACAAAAAAAGAAGACATGCTACATAACCAACACCATGAATAACAGTCAAACTCGGTGTACTGTGTTTAAGACAAAAGTGAATGTGATCACATAACAGTGCAAACAATTCTTAGTGGTTGTTTTAAAATTCTTTGTTTGCACATCTTAGTCTCAGTTAAGTTCTGCCAATTTGTTGCATTGACAACACGTCATCCACTTTTTGCTTTGTCAGTGCAACCTGGTTGATGTGTCATTTTAATAGATCAAAACAAATCCTAAGAATTTTTTGCATCCTGACCCAGTTAAAGAGATCTGAACGTTATGGTTTAATAACATCGGAGCACTGCAGTAGCATTTCTGACTGTAAGTAGTAGTAGTAGTAGTTAAAAAAATAATACTGAACAGGTAAGAGGCTGGACACAGTACCTGCAAAGTCTCCAAAGATGTTGTCAGATAATGTGAGGTAGAGGATCACAAAAGCAGACAGACCAACAGAGTTGCCAGATGTGGGGCATGGGGGTTGGTGGTTGTTGTATTCGTGAGATAGGAAAGGAAAGACAACAAAACTTTCACACTTCACCGAAATTAGTGTGGCCTGTCTCCTTGGCATGCTCACGAGCTTCCTTTTGTCCCACCAAGCCCGTCTGGCACACCATGCAGCGCAACGCAAAGCGGTTAACGTCTGTGAACTGCCGCTTGCGGCGAGCTTCATCTGCCAGCTCGAGAGCCTGGGCCAGGATTACGTCGTCTGTGGTCGAGAAGATAGTCTGGGGCGGGGCGTCGGATCCGGGGATCTCTTTCTGCAGCGGGTCATAGTGGATGCCATCATAGATCAGCAACACGCGTTTGTGGTAGCCAGCATCCTCCCCAAATCTGTCTACTCGCACTGTCTGAGTGTCCACTACGCAGATCTCACACTGGTAAAACTTAGACAGGATGGACACCTCGATGGCTCCTCCCCAGGTGTCATCACGTCTTATCCAGGTGCAGTACTCCTCATTGGTTTTCCCCAGCACTGCTTCAGAGTAAGCCGCAGGGTCACTCGAGACTATCTGGGCGATGAGGCCTCGCATCTCAGGGGCACAGGCGGGGTCATACACTCCACCTTCCACCACATAATAAACACTGGTGAAGAGGCAGGAGTTGTCAGCTGGGACCACTCGGCGTGCCAGCACAGGTGACACTTCCAGGTTAGGTACTTTAGTCACAGCGGGATGATCCTGAGGCTTTGGCTTGTTTTTTTCCTCCTCAACGATGAGTGTGTCTCCTGTAGAGGACGACACACCAATGACAACACTGTTCATCCGGGTCAGACTTTGGTTTGGAAAGGGAAGAGGAAAAACATTACTTTCTGTATAGCTATCTGAATGGTAACTGAATAATTTGCACAGATTTAAAATGTCTATCTCATGCAAATAAATTAAAGAGTCAGTTCACCCAATAACAAAAATTTCTACTTCTAATATTTCTGCCCACACCCCAATGCAGCAGAGGTGGGTTGAATTTCATCTGGGATTCTGATGACTGTGAATAAACAAAAAAATACAATAAAATACTTTTCCTTCAAAGTTCTTTTTATTATCAGCAATTAAAAGGAGAAGTTATAAAGACTACTTATTATTCTAAAATCGTGCTTAAAATATTAACCTGTCGTCACAGGTATATAAATTCTAACAAAAACATTGGAGCATGCAATTAAAATTGTCATAAATAATAAAAATAAATTTGGTCCATATTTTCTGCACATGCTGGATGCCTGCCAGCATACCTGATTTGATGGGGTAGTCCTTGAGGTGAGCGTCTCCATTTCGAAGATCAAGGCTGGAGGGGGGGTATCCGACCATAATTTTCTGCACATCACAGGGGATACCAGTCAGCTCCTCCACCTTGCTCTTCAGCTCCTGCACACAGGACTGATGAGTCAAGCCATGCATTAAGTGGCTCCCATTTTTGGTCTTACAGCGAAGCCGCAACATCCTGCCTGCAAAAACATGGGATATGACATCACTGACATTGCAAATATTTGGTAAGAACTTTGTTTGTTGTGTAGACTGTGATAGCTGGCTGTAAAGACAACATCTTCATTCACAAATAACTATAAAAGCTTAGGTGGAATGTATCAGATGTTATTCATATCCAGTCATATTCATTCTTCTGCTTTCATTGTAATGCTCAGCAGAAATGACCTTCCCCATTAAATGGTTTGCAATAAACTCCGAATGTGAATCTTAGGTCCAACCAACCTACATCACTGCAGGGTTCATTTTACTGAATGAAAATAAAAATAAAAACTTGACTAAATCACTATTCAGCCAAATCCACTTCTAGACATTTTTTGCAATATGTGGTATTATGGAAGAGAACAGGAATCTTTTCGTAGCTAAGCTTAAAATAATGTTTTTTTTTCTCCTTTATTAGTACAGAGGTTGAGCTTCCTGAATTGGAAGAACACTCAGCAACCAACTGGACTCTGTGGGAAGTAATATAATGTCTCAAACTTGAGAAACTAAAATTCACTTTTACTGATAAATCCTGGACACCCTTTGTGGACTGTACTAAAACTAGTGGTTTTAATAACCAGTTCCCCTCATTTATGGATACTCATGTACTCACTATTTTGAACATTACCAAAAATGGATTGAATAGCATCTTTTAACTTCACAGTCTTTATCCTTGTTTTAGGAACCCATCACATTATGACTATTTTGTGCATCTGCTTGTCTGTTAAAATCCAGTCTTTGATTCATATGTTTTAAAAGTTAGCAAAAATTAACTTTTGATAAAGACAAAAACAAAGTGAAATGATACTGTGTGCTTACAAAACTAAACTAAAATAAAAATGATCAGAATTTGTAGGAGGGGAAAACAGATCACTACTGCCAGTGCAGACAACCTAACATCTAAAGAAAAAGGACAGATGTACCGCCTACACTTTACTAAGGTTAAACTGTCTAAAACTTATAAAGACACAGATCCAACTTGTGACAGGTGTCGTCAAGCTATACTAAGGTGCTCTAGTAAGAAATTTAACATGATGTGGGACCCTTTTCTCAAATATGTTAAAGAACTGGATTTTTCAGATATATCTGATTCTATATGAAGCTTTGTTAGGGTATGGCAGGTTAACGCCACATACACACTGGAAGTGATTCATGGCTATGTGGCAATGACAGACCAGAGAAAGTGAATGGTATTTGGTGACTTCAAGCGACTATGGGCAAAATAACTGCTGATGAGACAAAGTGGTCAGGACCCACAATAAACTTTCAGGCGTGCGACTGAAGAGACTACCATTGAGAGTGAAGAATACCGCTGATTAACATGTGACCTGGTAGTAGATACATTAGAGGGTCAGCCAGGCAACCGGAGCCTCGAATGTCCACAAGTGACCAGCTGGCAGCTTCAAAAGGATGCGTGTCGAGCAAATCGCTTCCAGTGTGTATGTGGCTTCAGAGTTATTTCTGTTGTCACTTGCAAATATAGCAACTATAACTTGTATGATTTCAATAATACTGAGCCAGTGTCTTTAATTGAATGTGTTTATTTTTCTCAATATATTGATGGAATGATCAGTTTGTTTTGTTTTGTTTATTATTGTCTAGTTGCTATTTGAAAATTAAATCGATTTTTTTTTTTTAAAAAAAAGAAAAGAGAGAAAAGAAAATGATTCTGTGTCTGGATCAGGAATGTTCAAGTATAGACTGATTCATCAAATTATGAGACTTCCTTGTTGGTTACATTGTAGCATTTAATGTTTATTCAAAGTTACAATGAAAACTTTATCAAATAAAAAACTGAGACCTAGCTGTCTCTGTTTCCAGCTTGCATCGCTCTTGTTTACTTGAAACAAGCTGATGCTTTGACATCTTGAACTGTATTGCACAACTTCATCCGAATTGGCATTAAGACAAATCAAAGATTTCACATGTTTAGGTAACATCACCTGCTGAAGAACCAACTCACGCACAAGTAGGACAGTGGAAAAAGGAAATATCCCCTGAACTGGCATTTCTCTTAATATACCTTCAAGAACTATTTTATTCTATAATCCCTCATTTATCCTGATGAACATATCAATGAGATTAAAAAGAATTTTCAAGAATAACCTGGGCAGCAGATCTTGTAGCATTTATAAACATACAAGTTTAACTGGAGCACATAAAAGAGGCACTCAGAAACCAAACAGTCCTCCTGAGAGAAACTTTTAAAAGAACACCCAGTCCTTAATCAGAGACAGTAGGACTGTCTCTAATAAGGTGATGGAGACAAACTATAGGGTAATGAAGCTTACTGCCAACAAAAAAGGTAGGTGCCATGTGAGTCCAGATGCTGCAAATGCGCTCTCAGACTATCCAAAGTGCCCATTTATTACAACCTGTAAATGCCAAACTGAATTGAATCTTAATCTATAACCAAAAGAACCACTGACATGTAAGATAAGGTTGAGACTATTTCCCGTGATGGGACTACAGGAGTGCCTTGAAATTTTGGCTCGTTCTTTGCACAAAATGTTTGAAAGCCACTGTCCCAAAGTAGCAACAGTTCAAGATGCAGACACAAAACCTTAAACCTTTGGATTCAGGAGACAGAAACCCTCTACATTTAAGATTAGTCTAGATTAAGATTAAGCTTATAGTTAGGGCTGGATCAGGTGACCCTGAGCCCTCCCTTAGTTATGTTGCAATAGGCCTAGGCTGCTGGGGGCTTCCCATGATTTCTTCTTCACTCACTGTGTTTATAAACCACTCTGCATTTAATCGTTAGTTATTATTAAACCCCGGCTCTCCTCCACAGTGTGTCTTTAGTCCTGTCTCCCTCCCTTCACCCCCAACCGGTCACAGATGGCTGCCCCTCCCTGAGCCTGGTTCCGCTGGAGGTTTCTTCCTGTTTAAAGGGAGTTTTTCCTTCTCGCTGTCGCCAAATGCTTGCTCACAGGCGGGTCGTCTGATTGTTGGGGTTTTCTCCTCTCTCTGTATTATTGTAGAGTCTTTACCTTACAATACAAAGCGCCTTGAGGCGACTGTTGTTGTGATTTGGGGCTATATAAATAAAACTGAATTAAAAAAGTTGAATATATGTGAAGAGGTGTGGGAAAGAGTGCTGTTTGCATGACACACAAATAAGCCGATCTTTGATTTTAACACAGAACTTCTGCACTCATGCTGTCCGCTGACTTTAACAGCTACTGAGGAAGGGACATGTTTTGATTCGTGGGTTTAGCTGTACTGCAGCCGTAAAGGCATCTGTTAGGCAGTGATAGAGAGCAGACAGGAGGATGTCGGCTAACCGACACTGCGCTCGTAGTTACATCATGATCCTGCCATCTAAACAGGGACACGCACAACAACTGAAGTGCTGATGACCAGCACTCTGAAGAGAGTAAAAAAAACACCTGACAGCGACGTTGCTTTGTTTTGGTTTCTTTGTTCTGGCAGTTAACACTTCACCAAACAGTAACACAAACACACAGCAGGGTAAAAAAAAAAAAAAGAAAAAGGAAAAGACCTAGTTAAAATCTAAGACTCTCATTATAGCTCAAAAAATAGCCGGGGCGTAAGAGACAGTTACTCTGAGATTAAAGAGGGAGCCCGGGTGCATACATTTCTGCTAGCTAACCGTGCCACCTGCTAACGCTAGCACGCTAACCTGCCCGTTAACTTAGCCTGAAGTGAAACTGTTTTTTCAGGCTTCTCGTTTAACCATCGAGAAAATCTGTTACTTCCCCACTGACGACTCTACCGACGACAGGAAGCACGGGATAACACGACAGCGAGCTCAGTTATTTTGTTGTCTTACCTGCCGTTAACTCCCTGCTCGCCTCGGTGGGACTCACGTATAGCACGTCAACGCACGTGTAAATGATGTCATTACGCACAAGTGACAGATTACGTACGTCTGCCTCGTGTATACTAAGAGGAGAGCTTTTTGTGTGTAAAACAAATGCAGTTATTATGCCCTGTCTCTGCACTGACCGTTTAATCAGCGAGACTCTGATTTCTGTTTTTGAAACCCAGTGTAGGCCATGATTGCGCAGTCTCGCTTCTTATAGCTCGAGTCTGATTAGATTTTGAACAACTCATCTCTGATTAAGGTTTAAGGGCTGAGCCATTCCTCGTTTCTTTATATTTTGCTAGGAAAAAGGTGAAATGGGTGCAGTGATTTATCGAAACGTGTAAACATACATTGGAAATACAGTATACAAGGCTTCTTTAAGGACATTCAAAGCTCTTCTTTGGATGTTGGCTGCCTTTTGTTCAGTTCTCTGTCAAGATGATCCCACACTGCTTCAATAATGTTGAGATCTGGGCTCTGTGAAGGCCAATCCATGACTGATAATGTTCCAATGTGTGTTTTTCGATCCAGGTATGCTTTTACTGCACTAGCAGTGAGTTTGGGATCATTGTCAGGCTAAAAAATGAAGCCATCTGCAATCAGACGCTTTCCAGATGGTATTGCTTGGTAGATCAAAATCTGACAGTACTTTTCTGCATTCATATTTCCATCAGTTTTGACACCACTGGCTGAAATGCAGCCCCAAACCATGACAGAGCCTCCACCATATTTTACAGATGGCTGTACACACTCACTGTTGTACCTTTCTCCTGACCTCCTTCATACATATTGACAACAATTTTATTCATCACTCCATCAGACCTGTTGCCACTGATTTTCAGTCCAGTTCTTGAGAATGGCTTCTTGACAGCCACCCTTCCACTGAGACCATTTCTGATGATGCTTCATTAGACAGTAGATGGATCAACTGAAGGTCCACATGCATCTCTCAGGTCCTATGTCAGGTTTTTTTCTGGATTTTTTCCTATTTATTAATTACTGTAGATAATTTTCTTTTTCTTTTTAGGCCTGCCACTCCTTTGTCCTCTACTTGTCCAATTTTCTCATATTTCAGTGCCGAGATATGCCAGGTTTTTGGCTAATAGCTCTTTGGGAATCACCTTGTTGGTGCAAAAATACTGTTTTATGCCTGTCAAACTGTTATCTTTGACATTTTTCAGAGATTCAACTAAAGAAATGAGAACAAATTGTGTGTTTTTGCAACAGGCTGCTAGTAACAAAGTGCCTAAAAGAGTTTAAAATCGGTTCTTTGATAAGTTGTTTGTTATGTGTAGACACAACAGCAGTTCATCCCTTGATTTAGGTGTGTTTTGTTATGCTTGAATGATTCATAGGTCAGTGTGACTTGTGTAGCTTGACAAAGAAAAAAAATAATTCCTTTGAAAATAGCCAGGTAGAAGGACTGGACTGAAAATGAGTGAAAAAACAGCCAGTATCCAAAGAAAAACTTTGAAGGACCTTCAGAAAGTCTGGAGAATGACTGCTCAAGACCACTTTAAATAAATTACAAAAAAAAGTCTGGCTCCTTGGAAACAATATACAAACAAATGAGGGGTGACTCAAGACTTTTGAACAACAGTATTGTAGATAAACAAGAACTTAGAAACCAGGGTATTATTAATTTGCAACCACTAGACCTTTGTATATTTTCAGCAAGGCTTCACAATATCTGAAGTATATATACCCAGAGAACAAAACAGATTTATTGTGCTGTGAGGCTAAAATCAGCCCTTATAATTGATATCAGTCCCTCTATCCATAAACTGTAACAGCCTTAATTGTATCTTGCTTGCAACTGAGGCTTAGTATGTATAAATAAATTAGATTATCTCCATTTTATTTCTTTGCTTAAAAAAATGTGCTTTAAACAAGATTATTTAAAAAAAAACATAAGAAACAGATTTGGATAACCTCTGTTGAAAGATGACATAAGCTGCAAAGTTTCATGTGTAATTCCTGCATTTCTGAAAAAAAAATAGACAAAAAAACAAAACAAAACTCAAACCCCTTTAAATTTTACTTTTAATGTCTGCTTAAAAGGCACAGTAGGCTGCTTTGAGCAGGGCAACAACTTAAAAACAAACATTACAGAGTCATAAACTAAAACTTTGACCGCTGACTATTATATAAAATCAAAATATTTTTGTGCTGAAGGAACAAAATACATTGGCATAAAACAAATAAAACATATTCACAGCCAGTATGATAACATGAATACAAATATCAAACTATAGCTAAAAGTTGGCTGTTTAGTTTTACTACATAAAATCCTTCAATGGAATACATAGGCATGATTAAAAAGAAAAACATTTAGGATTTAGTGTTAAGCATGTGTTAACAATCACAATTAACACATAAGGTACCTGCTGCTGGTATATAGTGCTGGTATATCTAGCAATTTAGTGTATTTTCACTGCTTTCAGAACCAACAGATGATTTAAATAAAGTATTTTTATTTTCTAGAGAACCTAACTAGCACATTCTCTCAAATTAAGACATAAAAGATGATGGCTTGGGAATACATTTGACAAGATTCCCAACTATAGATTGTTTATTTGTAGCATATTAGTGTTGGATATGCATTATAAAAAATTATTTAACAGAATCTACTTGTTCTGATTGCAACTGTGTAAATTGCTTTCCATCACTGCAATGGATAACTTGTCCCTATTACATTCAGTGGCAAATGGAAGAGCTAATTTTATCAGTATATTTAAAGTTCAGTAAGGCATTGCAGCATTTACATTGAGTTTGTTGCCAGTTCTGTGATATAGTATGTTGTGTTGGTTTACTGATTTCTTTATGTGCGCATGCAGAAGTATTTATGAGACTAAAGATAAGGCTTCCAGTTCAAAGCCTCGGCATGCAGAGAAGAGACAGAGGGCTCGAGATAACTAGAACCATGTTACCTCATGCAGAAGTGGCGGCGTTTCAAAAGAAATTCTCGTTTGACTCATGACTGAATTCAGAAGTTGTCCACACTGTGGCAAGAGTAAAAGAGGAAAGAAGATCTGATCTTCACTCAGAAGCGGACACAGCTACTAGTTTCTTCGGAGCTGTCAAAGTCGCTTCCTTCGCACAGGGACTCCTTTAAGAAAATAAAAAAAACAACACTGACATTCACAAATCAATTACCTACAGCAGCACATTATCTCTGAGGCAACTAACAGCGTGCTGGGCGGCCCAGGAGTTTCAAGTTTAAAACCGAAAATCAGGTCATTATTTGAAGTGTTTGAAGACAGTCCCATTAGTATGTTATCAGTGGCTAATTAAGGTTTAATTATATAGTGCCCTTCCAAATTATAATCTTTTACACTTGACTTTAATCACAGTTTAATAAACACCCCTGGATTTCCATGATTTCCATGATTACAGCACATAACATGTGACTTGTTGACGCATGCATGTTGTCACTTCTTTGCACTATTTTAAAACACGTATCTTGAATAGCTTGTTATCATCAGCTTTATTCAAATTAATTGCATCTATTAAAATACCAAAGAATCAAAATATAGCAAAGTCTTCTTGATAAGGCCGCTTCAATGAAACAAAGCTGATATCAACTTTCACTGTGCAAAGGTAATAGAAGATTAGAAAACCCAAAGACTGATAACCATAAAGAATACACCACTGTGGCAACATATACTGATATGGGTTACAATGAAATGAGTTGAAATATGACAAAAATGAAAGGCTGACAACAAGTCTCCAAAATACTTACAGACAACTGCCTCCTATCCGGGTCTGTAAAGACAGGGTTGGAGCAAGAGAAGAAAGGGAAAGAGAGAAAGACAGATAGAAATGTGGAGAGGGACTGAAGCACTATACCCACAATGCAACGCCAACAAGTACACAACACGTATAAATATGAATATGCATTTTAAAATGTTAACACTTTCAGTCTGAAGTGGTTAATATATTGTTGGGAAATACAGAGGCAAAATTTCACAAATTGTTTTCTGGTTTTTATTAAACTGAATCATCACTTTGGACTTTTAACAGTGACGAGATGATTATGATGTGCATCATTTGAACAAAAACTGTCTCTCTCTGATGTTTGTGTGTCTTTTGCTTAACTCCACAAGGAGCTTTCCTTAGGAAAGAGTAGACATGCTGTTCTGCATATTCAAGCTGTCAACAGCCTGGTGGTGAGGCAGACATCATGCAATACAAACATATGACGGAAACAACATTTGAAGAAAGGAGCAACCCATTCAAGACCCAAAAACATGCCCCGAGAGGAAAAGATAGATGGTGGGGTGGATTTCATGTACGTTGGTTGCAACACAGACACCAAATTATCAAGAGGATCCAAAAGTGAGGTGAGAAAATGCCAAACACATGGTTACAACTTTGGTGGGACCAATTATGGTAAGACGGTGAGAGATTTAAAGGGGGAGCCTGTAACTATCTCACTAACTTGGCTTTGCCGTTCCTCTGGCATCAGAGCGGATGGGGTGGGGGCAAGCGGTAGCCAGGGCTGGTTGCCTGCGCTGTAGAGCCTGGGCCGCTTGACCTGGTCGTGACTGGACAAAGGAGTGTAACTATTCCTGCGATGTATGAGAGTAGAGTCCTTCGCGATTTTACCCTGGTAGAAAATGAAATACCGCAGGTGTTAAAGAAAAAGATCTGGGAACAAACAACACCAGGGGGCACCTGACGAGGCACAGCCAAAAAAAGAGAAAAAAAAAAAATACCAACTCGCCACAGTGATCCAAGCAGCAGGTAAGAAACTGCTTCCACCCACAAAACATCAATCAGCAGTAACAGTATTGCCTGATTGCCCAAAAAAACCCCCCACCTGTTTCAACCAAGACCATAAACGAAAAATGGACCTCACAGGCCAGATAAAACTGTCTTTCACAGAGTATACATAACCTTAATATGAGGACAGACAACAGAGTAATGGCAATGATTAGACCAGCCAAGCAAAGAAGCATGCTCAGCAGTGGCTTCCTTCAAGGTAAAATATCACTTAACATTCATAGGCTCATAGCTTAAGCCAGGCTGATGAATTAAGGTTAAAGATAAAAGGGGGTTACAAGACAAGGATATAAGGAAAGGAGGCAAGGAAGCAAAGCCTCATACATACAGGGGGTAAGGTGCGATTGCACTGAACAGACACAGCAAACAACAGCACATCAACACTAAAATTATACACCGAGATTCGTTGATTATTTTGACGCAAGTAAACAATAAGCATATTTTGCACATGATCAACTTTAAAGATTTAATGGAACAATGATCACTACATACTCTGCAGCTATGTGATTGTCTTTTCCGCTCAATTCAGAGCAACTTACAAGAGGCCGGTCTCGATGCGTGTTTACTGCCTCCACATTCAGATAAAACATTTCCACTTTACAACCTACAAGATAAAAGACAGAATACATTTACATTATCTTCTCATGTTGCCTTCTGTTGTTACAGTGTAACGATCAGGTAAAGACCTACCGTATGCAACGGGGGTGAGCTTGAGCACTGTGTGGAGCGGACATTTCATGTATGGAAGATCCTCTGCGAAATGAAATAAAGAGCGTACAATTCATCATTGTCTGCTTATGTTATCTGTTGCATGTATGTGTGCGCGTGTGTGTGTGTGTGTGTGTGTGTATGTTTGTGTTTATCTGACCTGCACTCTTGTCCAGGAAGTAAGCCAGGAGACAACGCATCACAGCCTGGTGGCAGATAACCAGCACATTGCCCTGTCTCTCTAACTCCATAATAACAGGCTCCAAGCGCTGAACCAGATCTTGGTAGGACTAATAATCAACAAAAGATCATTTCAGTTTCAATTGTTAACACTTAAAAGGAAATTAACTTTGACAGCTTCAACAATGCTGTTAGAGAAAGAAAGTTAAATAAAAACAGAATAAAACTGCTGCTGCTGACGAGACACATTTATTGCAAGGAGTAGTTCAAGCTACCTCTCCTCCTGGGTAGCGATAGTGGTATTTATCCTGGTCCCTCAAAGCAAACTCCTCTGGGAATGTCTCCTGGATCATCTCATAGGTCATCTCCTCACAAACACCCTGGAAAAGGAAAACAAATCATTTGTTATCATGGCCCAAGATGAAAAAAAAAGTTTCATCTCAGTACAAGTATACAATCTGTATATGGAGGAAGTGGAAAAGAGGGCTTTGTTATCCTATTCTGGAACACCACAGAGTCATTAGTTCAGGTACGTGGATGACACCTGGGTAAAAATCAAATCTCAGGACGTACCACAATTCAGTGATCACATTAACTTGGTGGACAAACATCAAGTTCACCAGGGAGGATATGAAAAATGACAGGCTAGCCTTCTTAGACTGTGAGATTTCCATCAGTAATGGGGGACATTTGAAAGTCAATTTGTACCGTAAACCAATGCATACATATCAGTATTTAAGGTTTGACTCTCATCATCCACTGGAGCACAAATTGGGTGTCATCAGGACCATCTCTGAATCGAGGAGGGGGCCAAAGGGTTACATGTTTCACCATCTTACAATGCTGTGATTGCAGCCATTCCCCAACTCTCTGTGAATGGTACTCATGGCCATTGATCAATGGTCATGACAATTTGCATATTAATGATCATGAAACTGACCTCA
>VUQS01075881.1:23797-33914 GCA_015108495.1 Heterochromis multidens
GCGTGTTTTGGGGTTTGAAAGCCACAGAGACGTGGTGTTTTGAGAAAATGTGTCTCAGCTGTTCCGATACTCCTGACACATAAGGGATCACCAAAGGTTTTCTCTTAGGCAACAGTTGTCCTTCTTCTCTCCATCTCACAATGCTGTGATTGCAGCCATTCTCCAACTCTCTGTGAATGGTACTCATGGCCATTGATCAATGGTCATGACAATTTGCATATTAATGATCATGAAACTGACCTCACGGTCAGTAGTGTTAGTTTCAGGCGTTATGCAAATGTACTGTTTAAAAGGTTGGGGAAACCTGCAGTCAGCTGAGACTGAAGAAGTCACTTGGATAAGTGTTGAAACATTTCTCCCACTGAAAACGCTATGTCCAGATGAACAGAATCAGCTTTCTGCCACCCTCATGTATGCTACATCAGTACCCTCAAAAGAACTTCCCATCACGATTGAGGCCGTGTGGAAGGCGCAGCAGGAAGACACAGAATGTCAGACCCTGTATCAGAAAACCACAGAAACAGGAGAATATCATTCAAAATCATGGAGGACCTCATCTACTGTGTTGTCAAACTGCAGTACAGGACTATATACCAACTGTACATACCAAACAGCTTCCGGTTGCAGTTATCGGAGTATTTCCACCACGATCCCCTCTCTGGACATCTGGGAAGACACAAAATGTACCAGTGACAACAGAATTTGGTCTACTGGCCAAAACTAAGCTGGGATGTTCAGGAGCATGTGAAGAACTGTAAGGTCTGCCAGTCATACAAACCTGAAAGTTTGGCGTTGGATGTGCTGCTACAACCTCGAGACGTTAAACCAGACTCCCCTGCATATGCCAAGATCTCACAACTGGAAGATCGATGTAACTTTGTCTCAAAATAATCTGGACTCACCGTCTGCACGTCGCTGACAAAAACATAACTATGACAAAGGCAGGCAGGATATGGACTATCAAGAACAAGACAGAGTTTGGGTAAGGGCTCATCCCCTCTCCAAGGCAGAAAAGGTTTTCACTGCCAAGCTGGCTCCCAAATGGCAAGAACTATATCGGGTGGTGCAGCAGGTTGGTCCAGTGAACTTCCAAGTAGTTTTGGAGGATTTGGGCGAGGATTTGAAAGTAGTCCATGTGTCTCTACTAAAATCTTGTTATCCCACCGCGGCTCAAGTGGATGAGCAGCAATGCAGATGGTTGAGGGAGATATTTGAAGAGCAAACTATGGATGAGGACTTTTTGGGCTTCCCAGATACAAGCACTAATTCTATATCTGTCTAACCTGAGAGACATAATAGGAAAAAGGAAGAGGATAGTCCTAACAAAAAGTTCCTTACATTTGTAAGTGATTCTGAGGAAGAGGAAGATAAGTCACATCGTTAAATAAAAAATAATAATAATATTATTAGCGCAAGAAATCTTTATTAAACTATAGACTTTCTCTTGCCTAATCTTAACTTTTCCTTAGGGGGATAGAGTGTGGCGATTGCCAGATTTGTTATAATTAAATTAGGAAAAAGAAATTAAAAAATGTTATCCATTTCCACTTACCGCCACGCAGTCAACCAGTCAGATCACTCTGATTTGGTGCGCTAGGAGTGGTCAGGTCATTATCTCCTTTCTTATGAGGTCTAGGTTCAACCGTGAATCGGGCTTCGACCGTGAATCGGTCAACCCGCGAACAGCCAATTTTACTCCAGTGCCGTAAGTCCTTCTAACCAGATAATCTTTGTGTTTTTGTTTGCTGAACTTTCATTTAACCTTTATTTATACAGGTAGTCCCATTGAGACTCTGTCTCATTTACAAGAGAGACCTGTTTCAGACAAACATTAAAATTACAACAATAAACGAAACAGTAAAATAGCTAAATTTGTCTAATGTACACAGTCATATCAAAAACAAGAACAATTGATTTTGTGAAATCATCACTGGGATGATTCTGACTTCCTTGTTTTGTTTACCCTTCGTGGATTAACTGGAAAACCCGAAGTGGAGTATTTTGAGTATTTTGCATTCAGTGAACTCAATGAACTGCATTTTAGCATTAATGTCTACGGGTAAGGACACGCCAAACCAGAGTCCATAATTCTCAGTTACGTTTAATATATGCTTTGTCAAGAGCAACCAATACACCAATAACTGAAAGCAAAGAACTCCAGGGAGAACCAATGCCAAAACAACAAACAAAACCAACTATCTTTTCCAAGAATAGCGCTATCTAATCCCTATGTGACAAACAAAACCAAACATGCTAAACTTAACTCCCTACATAAGCAAAATTAGGAGAAAACTGAACAAAAGAAAATGGCAGTTCACCCCTTCTGCTTCAGTGATGTATATGTAATAGTGCCATGGTCCTTCAGTCCTCCTGTGCTGACTCGCTCTTTCTGCCTTTCTCTCCTCTTTGTTTCTCTCACTCTTCCTATCTGTATGTGTGTGTGAGCATTAACCACATCTTGTGTTTCAGGGGCGGGGTCGCCTCTGGTTTCTGGCCCTTGGGTCCTGCACACCTGGAAGTGATGAACTCACCTCTTGGTAATTATCTGATTCCCTGACTCCTACTTAAGACAAAGGAAGACCTTCAGTCGACGCCTGATAGTTGAACAATACACGATTACTGAAGCTGGCTCCTTCAACTTGCATGTTTGCTCTGTTTTGGCACCGTGACCTTTACTTACTTCATTGCTCCCTTTCTGCACACAGACCTGGATGTGGATCTGAGTGAGTTACAGAGAGAGAAATTCCTGTGGAGAGAGAATACTGTGGATTTATCTGTGTTGGAGCCCTGGGCCTCGCTAACTGGAAAACCCTTTGCCTCAAACCTTGTTTCTGACTTCGTTGTAAATAAACCTTTTTACTTTTCTTCAGAGTCCCGCGTCTTGAGTCCAATCCACTCCATAGTTCATTGCAAATAGGTGAATTGACCTATTTACAAAGAGTGCTAATATCACAAACTGTCACCTGCAGAAGTTCTCCAATGATATAGCCATCATTGGATGTGTATCTGAGGGGAATGATTTGGAGTATAGGAAGGTCATCACTGATTTTGTCATCTGTCAAATTCCCACTGCACTTTATGTACATATAGAAAATCATCTCTGTGACGTGTCTTTTAGTGTATTTTAGTGTATATAGTTCAATTTTTACATTGTACAAATTGCTCTTGTATTGTATTTTATTGATTTCTGCATTTTTATTGTACCTTATTTTTTTATTTATTTTTCTGTTTTTATTGTTTTCTACTGACCCTCCTGTAACAAGTTCTCCAATGTGGGATTAATAAATGTGTAACAATGAGTACTTGGGCTAGAACTTTTTGTGGTACAACAACCTGTTCAAATGCATTCCAGCCAAGATTGCCAGATGAGGGAAGGGACCATCTATGCTGTAGACACAGGGACTCTCAGTGTTTGAATTTGCAGCAGATAATCTTTTAGCCAGAGGTGGATCGGTCGCACGCTTTGCAAAATGAGAGATTGTGTAGCACCAGTGTTATGCAAAACGTGTGACTGGCACTTGATCGACCTCTTTCACTGTCAGTGAGATAGGACCTTTTGAAATGAAAGGATGGTAACTTTCAACCACCTCATCATTTCCTGGTTCATCAGCACTGACTGGAGGCTGAGTAGGATGCATTACCACAAAGTCATCTGTGAGCACAGCAGCTTTTGACAATGTGGTGGTGATGTGGTTTGTGGCTCAGCTGTAGGGTAGGGGTGGAGCAGTGGGTTCAGGGCGTGGCGTCAGGGGAGGCTGGTCGGCACAGCTGTAGGTCATCATCTAATCATTTCTCCCCTATATTAGCAGGACGCTAATGTTGTCTGCTGTCCCCCTACGGATCCCGGCGGCATCGGACGCTGCGCCCAACCCACAGGGGGCCGCACAAAAGCGGCGGCAGGAGTGCTGGAGGTGCAGGCGGCCGGGACACCTGCATCAGGAGTGTCCGAAGATGGAGGTGGGACAGGTGTTCCGTATCACCGGCCCTCCGACACCCTCCCCCGGTCTAGGAGGGACGTACAGCGTTCCGGTAAGGTGCCAAGGGGGTATACGCCAGGCCTTGGTGGACTCGGGCTGTATGCAGACCCTGGTCCACCAAAACCTGGTTTGATCAGGGGCACTGTTGGAGGCAGAGTGGGTGGAGGTTAAGTCTGTGCATGGGGACATCCACAAGTATCCCATAGTGGAAATTAAACATAAGGGCAAAACGCATAGAGTGAAGGCCGTGGTTAGCTCCCGCCTGACGCATCCCCTAACTCTGGGTACAAATTTGCCGGGGTTTTATAATCTGCTGGGGCAGTGTGTGGGGATGTGTTCACGACCGATAGGGACTTGTAGTGTTTGCGCTGCGCTCAGTGGTGATGCGAAGTCGTCCGACGCTGACTCTGGGGAGGAGGAAGGCCCCACCGGCTCCAGCGATTCACTCCATGGAAGATTTCCTACTAGAGCAGTCTCGAGACGACACTCTACACTCAGCCTTTGACCAAGTGATGAAGATTGATGTTCAACCTACCCACATTTTGTACTGATTAAAGACTGGTTGTATTGAGTGAGTCGTGACACTCGCACAGCTGAGGAGCACACCCAGTTGTTGGTGCCTAAAAGCTGTCGGGTAAATGATTTTCCAGGTGGCTCATTATAACCCCATGGCAGGGCATATGGCATGCGATAAAACTCTGGAGCGAATTATGGCCCAATTTTATTGGCCAGGCATCTGGGGGGATGTGCGCCGGTGGTGTGCGTCCTGCCCAGAATGTCAGCTGGTGAACCAGCCGGGCATCCCGAAAGCACCTTTGCACCCATTACCATTAATGGAGGTCCCATTTGAGCGCATAGGCATGGACCTCATCGGGCCATTTCACTAGAGTGCATGGGATATCGTTTTGTATTAGTTCTAGTGGATTATGCAACACGATATCCCGAAGCAGTGCCGCTGTGCACCATTTCTGCGAAAAGTGTGGCGCAGGCGCTGTTTCAGGTCATCTCCCGAGTCGTTGGCCCGAAAGCGATACTGACTGACCAGGGCACTTCGTTCATGTCTCGCACACTCAAAGAGCTGTACAAATTACTGGACATTAAATCTGTTTGGACCAACGTCTACCACCCTCAGACTAACGGGTTGATGGAGCAGCTGAATAAGACTTTAAAGTCCATGATTCATAAGTTCATTCACAAGGATGAGTGCAATTGGGATCGCTAGCTAGACCCTCTATTGTTTGCAGTGCGGGAGGTGCCCCAGGCCTCCACGGGATTTTCTCCCTTTGAGTTACTGTTTGCAAGGAAGCCACGGGGGGTGTTAGACCTTATTAAGGAAAACTGGGAGGAAGGTCCAACCCCGACCAAAAGTGAAATTCAATACGTCCTGGACCTAAGACCAAAGCTACACATGTTGGGGAGGTTATCACGGGAGAATTTGCTCCAGGCCCAGGAAGGTCAGCAGCGCCTGTACAACAGAGGGGCTAGGCTCAGACAATATTCACTGGGAGACAAAGTGCTTGTATTGCTCCCTTCATCTATCTCAAAGTTACTTGCCAAGTGGCAAGGGCCCTTCGTGGTCACACGGCAAGTGGGGGACGTTGACTATGAAGTGGTGCGGTCGGATAGGGGAGGAGCCACACAAATATATCACCTCAACCTCCTGAAAGCATGGAGAGAGGTTGAAACCACCTCTCTGGTGAGTCTGGTTAAGGAAAGAGATGATTTGGGGCTGGAGGTGCCAAATTCCACCATTTCCACCTCCCTCCATTGTGATAACCATCTCACACAGACCCAGACAGCGGATGTTGCTGCATTTCATTGCAACATAAAAGACAAATAGTTCAGAAGGAGTTGGCTGAAATGCTAAAGATTGGAGTGCTAGAAGAGTCGCACAGTGCTTGGTGTAGCCCCATAGTTCTTGTAGTAAAGAAAGATGGGTATACACGTTTCTGTGTGGACTACTGCAAGGTGAATGAGGTGTCACAGTTTGATGCTTATCCATTGCCCCGGGTCGATGAATTCCTAGACCGGTTAGCCACTGCTCGTTTTTTCACGACACTGGATTTGACCAAGGGCTGCTGGCAGATTCCCTTGTCTCCAGAGTTCCGCTGTAGGTCATCATCTAATCATGTCTCCCCTATATTAGCAGGACGCCTGACGAGAGACCGTAATGAGAGCTGAGCTGGAGGCACACAGCGGGAAAGCTGCCAGCCGCACAAGAAAGTGAAAAGCACATTGTAAATAAATAAACAGAAGAACACGTCAAGCCTGCCTGTCTAGGTCCTTCCTGTTACAGACAACAAATCTGCTTTTTTGCTCATTCAAATAGACAACAACATTTTCAGCAAGACTAGCAGAATCAATTCCTGAGCTGAGCAAACTTTTTTACTTTACTGGCAGTGCACCATTTATCAAACAGAAGAGATTTCTCCCTTGCAAACTCTACAAGTGTTTGGTTGGCAGATTTTTCACAAAACTTTTGACAATGTGCCTCAGGAACCATTTCATAAGCCCACAAAATGGTGGCTTTATAATGCAATAGTTCAAATTATCATTTATGGATAAACTTGCACATACTTCTTGTGGTTTCCCCACCAGTTTACACTGTAGCATTAAACTCCACACATCCTTGGGCCATTTCAAAGTGGTTGCAATGTGTTCAAAGGCACTCAAGAATTCAACCTCACTTTCTTTAAAAGGTGGCACTAAGACAGTCTGCTTACTTGCATTAAACTGGTCAGAGAAAGTGGTGGTAAGAGACGCACTTACAGGGGTAGAAGTAGCGTTGGATTGCAGTGACGGATTCAGCTCCATAGCCCTTATGTGGAGATGCATAAGCTCAACCTCTTTGGTTTTTGTCTGTAGCTCCACCTCTTTTAGGTGGCCAGTTTTAGATCCTCTGTAACCATTCCAGCCTCCACAGAAGGTTTGTGTGGTGGTTTGCCTCTGCTCCCACTTCCACATCTAAACTCCAGAAGCACTAACCATCTGAGTCTTCTCAACTATAGCCTTCCCCACCAGCTGTTCTAAGAGATGTTGTTTGATTTCTGCCTTATGTGCATTAAATTCAGAGGTACAGGAACATTAAACAAATTGGCCACAAACAACAAATCTGCCTTTATGCACCTTTCCAACTTGTCAGTGGTAGGATATTGTGCAGAGTCATCCATATAAAAAGTAATTATGACTACCTATCCCCACTCTAAGAAAACTACCAACCAAAAGGTGTAGACAACTCGCAAAAAGCGCAAAAAGAATGGATGGAGAAAGAACGACGAGTCCCCACTTTATGTTATGCCCCTGTCTGGGGTAAGGAAGTGCAACATAAAAGTTCCAGAAGTTTTGAGGCTTGTCTCTGTGCTGTTTGGCATATTTTAAACAGGCTGCTTTGTGGCATTGGGGTAGTAATGGTTTTCTTCTAGCAACTCGACCATGCAGCCCATTTTTCTTCAAGTGCCTCCTGTTTTATAAAGTTCAACCATCTCCTCCTGCAGATCCTTTAATAATTATTTTGCTTTCCCCATGGCTCAGAATCCAACATCATCAGTGCAGCACTGAATGAAACATTCTGTCGGGAGCCCAGAAACTCACTGACTTTTTATACACACACACACTAATTACAAGCAAACAGATCACAGGTGAGGATGGTTACCTTTAGTAGTCATTTAAACCTGTGTGTCAACTTGTGTGTATGTTATCATGATAAAACTTCCAGGGTGTGTAAACTTTTGATAAGGGTCATTTGGATAGGTACACAGATACAGCACAACTGTACTGCTGCACCAGTGGATGCTAATATTAAACATGGTCAGGTTTTAGAAATGAAGTCAGTATATATCAGTAATCCCCATGAGCCAAAAACTGAGGTTTTAGACTGCTCTAAATGCTCCATGTCTAAAAAAAAATTAAATAAAAAATTAAATAAAAATTTGTGAAAAATATAAAATTAAAGTAAATCGTTATTCTAAGTGTGACAGATGGATTCACAGAAATGTCATGTTTATATGAGACACTAAATTGGCAAATTGATTTATTCCTCTTTCAGACTTATTGCTATATAGCATTAGAGGAATGCACAGAGAGAATATTAATATGAATTTTCATTGACCAGTCTTGAATGAATGTAGCAACATTATCTCTCCATTACAGAATATTAACTTTTTGGCAGCTACCATCAGCCACCTATTATGTTATTGATTTGGGAGTCTAGACAGAACCCCAGTTATACATGCTATAGTGCTGGAGCTGCTTTTACACATACCACTAATCCATGGAAAAGTTCACCCCCTTACTTTTGAAGATTAGCTTAAATTCACAACAGAAGTTTGACACCTATAGGTCAGACACACATTTCAAACATTCTTACATCATCAAGCTTCCAACCAACCCTTCAGAATATGCTTAATTGCTGATGTGATTTGTGAGTGTTTCACTGACTCATACAGAGAATGAGCTCTTCTCCTTCTGCTTCATACTATCACGGTCTAAATCCATAATGCTGCTCTTTTCAAATACCAAAAAAATCAGATGTAATTTTATCATTAGCATGGTTCTCATCTGGAAATTTTTGGAAAGAGTTGTTGCCTGAAGTGGTGAAGTTCAACTATGTCAGAGTCTCATTCATGAGAGGAGAGAGAGTGAAGTCAGAGACTGACAGATGGATTAGGACAATGTCTGTAGTGTACCAGTCTGTCATAGTAAAGAGAGAGCTGAGTGTGAAAGTGAAGCTGTCGATTTACATTCCAGCCCTCACCTATTCCCATGAGTTGTGGGTAGAGACTAAAAGAGCAAGATTGTAGATACAAGCAGCAGAACTTATCTACCTAGGATGCCTTCTGGAACCGTCCAATGGGGACAAGACCCAGTGGTAGACCCAGAGAGGGGGAGAGAGATTATGTCCCTCGACTGCCTTAGGAATGCTTCGGTGTTTCCCCAGAAGATCTGGAGGCAATGACTGGGAGAGGGGGTCTAGCCTATTGACCCCTCAACCCCAACCCATATATGGATGGATGGATGATTTGTAGTATTAAAATAATATGAATAATTTGAGTCTTTATAAATAGTCTTTAATGTGTTTAAGAGTTAAAAGCATTTTCAGGTAATGTATACATTTATCTCAAGTATGAGGCCTTGGGTGCTTCTTCAGCATGACACCTGTAGAAAACCACTACATTCCTGATTTGACATTTGAAAGTCTCTTTAAAGATATTAGTACTAATGCAAAAGTGATAAACACTATTTGTGTGAAGTCTGATAAGTGCAGGTCTGAAAATTATCTTGATAAGTGGGGTAACAAGCATGTGATTTTACCAGACCTACTGTATGTGGGCTGTTGCTCAGCTTTGCTTGCAACTAGGTTGGTACAAACATAACACACCCCAGTCTCTCAATGAATTGTCAGTCACAGGGCAAAGGTGTAGTTTTGTAGTGGTGTGTATCCAAACATATACCCACCTCTTTGCAGAGCTATTTACATTATAAACTTAGCACAAAAAGTAGGGAAATTTGTGTTTGGTCAGTTATTTCTTTGTTCTAACAAAGCTTCTTAGCAATAAATCTTATTACCTTATTATTAATCTTTATACTGTTTGAAAGTCTGAAAATGCATTTATGGGTTGAGCAGCAGAGTTGAGTATGTGGGCTGCACCCATGAAAAACTTGCCAAATATTCTCTGCCAATGCCAAATAGCTTATTCTGCTATTGACTCTTGTTTCGAGCTTCTGGTAATCCCAGGTGCTGGCAATCAGGTGCCTGACTGTCACCTGATTAGCGGAACCTGTGATCATGGGCCCTGCTACAGCACTCATTTGGTGTCTGCTCCAAGCATGCCACGTTTGACTGATCTGGATAGGTCCCGTGCCATCGGAAAACTTCAAACTGTTGTTCTGCAAAACCAAGTTGCAGCATTATTTGGAGTGAGCCCCAGTACCATCTCTAAATTGAAGGCCAAGTTCCATATAACGGGGGATGTCAGAGACAGGCCGTGAAGTGGGCGTCCCAAGAAGATGACACCACAAGAAGACCGTTTCCTCACCCCGTCAGCACTTAGGAATCGTAGGCAGTCTTCTACAGATTTGCAGTCAAGGTTTGCAGGACAATATGGCCGACGGCTCTCTACCCAGCAATCCAGAACAGACTG
>VUQS01075882.1:2134-18073 GCA_015108495.1 Heterochromis multidens
CAGGAACAATGACCCACATGCACTCACGCACCGGATATACAACACCGGCATATACAACATTGGGCAAGATAAACTGGGTAGGTAAACTCTATTGTTTTGTCCCTTTTCTCCCCCTCACAAATTCTTTCTCTTCTTTCGGTCTTTTCTTCTTTCCCCCCTGTTACGATTCTCTCTGCTTTACACACATGGCTACCACTCCCTTTCATTTCTATTTTTCCCACCTGCTCAACCTGGTCTTGCAGAAATACACAAAGTGACCACAATTTCTTAACACCTCTAAATCTCCTATGCTGCAGTGGGTACATATTACATTCAAATGAAATGCTGGTACCATGGATGGCAGCAACTTCTCTGTAATTTGAGCAAATTTTCGAGATAAGGCGGCAGTCATTTCACGTATTTCCGTGAGACAAGCTTGTTTTGATAGCTATCACTAACTAGCCACCTTTGCAAGCGTCACAGCAATTCATGCTTCAACCCCGCAAAGCCGGGACAGCAGCATTGCTCTCCTGCATGAGATAGCTCGGTACAACTTCATTATGGACAATGTTTATCATTCTTTCATTATGAACAACTGTTAATGATCTCTGATGGCAGACAGCAGCAGACTAATTACTGAAAAGGCTTTATGCATTTATTTTGGTGTCCAGACTTTATTTTATTTTGAAAGATAGTGGTGGCAGATTTATGTGTTTATTTGTTTCTTGGCACTAATAACTTAGAGTAAAAGGTAAAGGAGAGAGACTGTTATTATTTATGGATATTTTGTTTTTCTACACCACATTCTCACAAATGGCGCTCTTGGTGAGATGAATCACATTCATCTGTTTTGGAGTGGAAGCGCTCTCTCTCACTATCTCCGTCTCGCTCCCTCCCCTTGCTGCCACCAAGATTCTTGCTGGCCCCTTATTCTTAATCGCCACTAAGTTAATTAATCTCACACTTGGCTGCTGTAATAACTTGACTTGTTAGACCTCCTCCATGCAAATGGACTTTGCCTCTTTAGCAGCTAAAAGCACCAGTAATAAACCATCCAAAAAATAAATAAAAAATCTGTAAACATGCCAGTGTCAGTGTTAATATCTGCTCAACCTTACATAACGTTACAATCACATATTAGCCAAGTGTCCTCCTGTAAATGTAGCAGCAAAACAAAGGGGGGGACAAAAGAAACTGACAACATGAGCTTTATAACTATAGATATTAAATATATATCAAAGTGTGAGGCCATGGAAATGAGTAAAAGGCTCACAGTAGGAAAGCTGGTTTGAAAAGTAATGACTTTTGTATTGGTTGAATACATTATTATAACTCTTAATTTAACATATTAGTATAATAATCGCAATATAAGAAAATCACCCCTGTGAAGGCAACCTTTAACCTTAAAACTAGTACATAGGGACATAAAACAATTACATTTATATTGCAGACAATATAACATGTTGCTCTACTTCCACTATCTGTGTAGGACGTTTTTGATTCATATTCTTATGTTTATTACTAACAACATATTTTTTATGAGAAATCATGAAAACATATGTCCTTTCACCTATACTTTACATAAAAAATAATATTTGACATGTCAATCAAAAAGGTAGGGAAAGTTAAAGCCAGACTAAAACTTTTAGTATTTGCACTCCTTGTCCTCAGCCCAGCTCAGCATTATCTGGTCAATCTCATGGTCTGGGATTGTCGAGGTCCCAAACCTTATTATATATTAATGTATTTAACCTATTGAGAAACCACTCAATAGACAGTCACAGCATAGAATCCTGGCGCTGGGCAATTAAAAGAAATTGATGGATGGACAGACAGACAGCCATCCAAGGCTGTTGGGGTCCATATGGCAGGGGGCTTTCAGAGGCGCTCTTCAATTACATAAAGACCTCTGTGCATTGGCATGACACACAGAGGGGCCCAGACAGCAACAGCAGAGAAAGAAGGAATAAATCATACAGCAGTTAGTAACACACACACCCATATACATATACACCAAGCGCAGAAACAGACTGGCAAAGACAGAAGTCCCAAAATGCAGAGGCCTTGCACACACAGAGCAGGTCAACACAGACAAAGGCAAAACGAGGTTTCAGATTCTCCCTAAATAACTGCAACATGACAACAGAAGCACTTGCATCAACACTCAAGCACCCTGACACACTACAGCAAGCCCAACTAATCCCAAGCTTGCTTATGCTTCGTCTCCTCTTTCTTCTGAATGCAGCTTCAATCTAAAAGAAAGAAACTGGCTGTACATCAGGACAAGGAAGGTAAGGTAAGGGCACTACCTAAAATAGGTAAGTTCAAGGAAGGTTGAGCTTAGATGGTTTGGCTGAAGATGTGTAGATGACAAATGAGATGAGGAGCTTTGGGTTAAATATCTTTTCTAGCTGTTTTTTTTTTTTTCATTTCCCCCCAATTTAAGATATTTTTCATTTTGTCATCTACCTACCTTGCCAAACCCCCTCTTCTCTTGGGATATGTAGGAGGGACATCCACTACCCTAGCTAATGTATTATTCACCCTTCATTGATGTGTAACTAAACCTGGCAGTTTGGAGGGAGCATGGTGTCACCAATTACCCCACACTACCACTACCTAGACATACACACAGTAGCTCTAGTCACAAGGCCGCCAGGAACCCATTTATTAATGTGCTGACACACAGCACACACAGCTCGTGCACACAGTTTTTCCTGTATCGAAAACATGGGTTAAGTTTAACATGGATGTGCGTCAGTGTGGTCCAGGAGTTACTTGTATTTTGGGAATGTGTCTTCATTATGGGAGCAAAAATCAAAGTCGCCATAACTTACATCGTTAAATTTTGAGGTGAAGACATGTTTTAAGGTTAGGGTAAAATTAGGCTACGTGTAAAGTTAGGGTTAGGCAGGTAGCAGTTATGGTTAAGGTTAGATTAATTACCACATGATCACTGGCTACAATAAGGGGAGCAACAGATTTAATGAATTTATTACTTCTCCCAGTGCTTCTTTAAACATACAAATGGGCAAATGTAATTGCTTTCAGATGCACACAAATAACAGAAAGCTTGTTTATCGCCTGGGCTGTCCAAGTCAAGCAATAGTTAACTTTTTTTTTATAACTAACCCAGAAGTTTCCCCTACATTCCCACCTGCATTATTGTGATACTTATAACACAGCCTGTGGCAAACTTAGCTAGTTAAAAAAAATAACAATCCCACTGTTTATGCCTAAGCTCACCCATTAGCACATGTGTTCGGCTGGGTTCAGTTCTGTTCTGGCCTTTGGCGATAAAATCTGAAGGGAATAAACAAGAATGAGGTAAAAGTTTGTTTTTCTCCACAACTGGAGACATGGGAAATGAGATGCACCAAAAATATCAGTTTGTTTCCATCCAGCTCATGTGTTCCCTCTACCTTCAGCACAAATACACAAGCTGGACCACTTGGTGGTCCAACTGAGCTAGGTGGAGTTGGTAGTGCTCTGACCGCAGGGTGTGGATCAGTCCTGACCTGATTAGTCATCATGCCTGACCCTCAACCAGCCAGAGTGGGAAGAATACAAATGAATCTCCAGGACTGCTGGCCAGTAAATTTGACTTGGGACCAGTGTTTATGTGATTCAAACCACACCACACAAGGCCACAGTGGATGAGCTTACTGACCCTGAACAGTGACTACACCATTAAAAGGAAGGGAAAAATGCTTTTGGGCAGGGTGTTCGCTGGGCTGATTGGTAGTTAAAGTAATTACGCAATTGTGTTTATAGAAATTATGTCATGCCGTTGGCTTACTTTGATCAATAAGGTGATATAAAGTCAGCAGCATGCTGTTGAATTTCTCCATGTTTGCAACAAGCCTTGGTTTAAAAGACAATAATAATATCAATTAATCATAACAGAGTTAAGCCCCTCTTTCCCTGAGCGTACAGAGAAAGTGTTAATATTTCACCAGCATGAAGCTTCTTGTTTTCTTTCTTCAGGTTCTCTTCTTGTCAAGGCTCAACACATCCAGGGTACTCTATTCTTGGGTTAATGAACAGGTGAGGAATTACTTAGACAGATGGAGAAGGAAATTGATTTTTTTTAAGTGTCGCCTCATTATCCCATGTGGGGCACTTTATTCAGCACCACAGAAACACAACACCAGACAACATGGGTTGTGTAACGTCAAGGTCATATGGTTTGGTGTGTGCATAAACAAAATGGGGGTCAGTGGTTTGAAATTGTTTGGAAGCCTGGCCATTAGTGAGAGACTAATTAGGGGAGACCAAGTGGTTTCCAGTACCGGTGGAAGCCAAGATTCATAAATAAGTAAGTGCAGGGGCAGCTTGGTCGCTTAATTAACAAAGCGTGAAAAAAGGGCGTGAATCCCAAGAGGCACAAACCCAATCTGGTTGCAAGGATGGGCTATCGGCAGCAATCCTGTCTATCTTGGTGGCATTGATTGATAGCAAGCCAAATTGAATCCCCAATCATCACCACCCTTTTAGTTCCTGCACCCTGGGGGATTTACAGAGGCCAAAATTGGCACACAGGGTAATGCTTTTGTATCCCTTTTCTGACACTGGTGCCATAAACAGTGCGATCCCCACCCACAATCTTTCTCCTGTGTTCACTTGACCATCCCCATCTGGGCAGGGGTTATCTGACCCCTGTGTGTGTTCTTGCTCACACTTTCATGTCTTTGCCAATTGTTTTCACACTCTTAAGCTGTTTGCCTTGGTATTTAAAACCCAGACACCTCCTGCAACTCACACTTAGAAACCCTCTGCCACCTAAAGCAACATATTAAGTTACAGCCCAGTGAGATGCTATTGTCTTTCTTTTTTGTAGACGTTCTTTCTGCGCTAATCTTTTATATTGTTAAAGCTGACAGGCAAGGAACGTGTTTTGTGGAAAAAAAAAAGCAGTGTGCCATGAAAAGCGTCAAGCTGTCATGTAAGCGTTAGGCTTTGAACCTTTTTTTGTTTCTATTTTCTGCATACAGAACACCATTTTGTTTTGTGAGATACAGGAAACTGTTTCAGTTAGTGGAATGAGCAGAGGTGGCGTCCATTCGCCATACGTTTTGACTGTACTTTCCTTTCCCTATAGACAATGGGGGAAGTCATTTTGACAATCAAGACCTTATCACACAGTAGACAACAACAATGGGTCTCCAAGTAGTAAATATCGTCTGTCTCCCAGCTGCTTACTGTCGCTGTTGGGATTTTGATATCACAAGGCCATGAGATAACAAGCAGAGAAAAATAATACTGCAATTAGGAGCTACTGTGAGTGTGATAAGCTGCAGCCACAGAAGCGGTAACTGAAAAGGGGCAGAGGGCAGAACCACAAAAAAAAGCATGACATAATGAGAAAAAGGCCTAAATGACATTGTAACATGGGGCGCTTAGAGATCATAGGCTAAAAGCAAGGCTTGTGAAGGGACATGGTGAAAGGCCTTTAACCTTAAGTTTTTATCCTCTTTCTAGCTTGCTGCAGAAGCTGTATGGTAGGATAATACATGGATGGACCTAGAATACATGGAGGACTTTGGTACCTGACTAACTGGTGCTAGTGGGTCATCTACTAATCGGACGGTCGGTTGATCAATCCCTGGCTTCTACAGTCCATGTGTCAAAGTATTCTTGGGCAAGATTCTGAACCCGAAGTTGCCTCTGATGCATTTATCAGAGTGTGAGTGTGAATGTTAGATAAAAATACTTAAGTATTGATAAAAGCACTGTATGAATGTCTCTGTGACTGGGTGAATGAGACTTGTAGTAGAAAGCGCTTTGAGTGTTAAAAATGAGTAAAAAGGTGCTGTATAAGTACCAGTCCATTCCATATACCACCGCTGTAGTGGTAAAATGTCAGACTTCCTCTTAACAAATGACAGTAAAGTATACAGGCCATCTAAATTAATGCCAGTTTGAACCAAAGGTAAATTTTGGCAACCCTGTGATGGATTAACAACCTATTCCAGGGTGTAGTCTGCCTTTCGTCCAATGACAGCAGGGATAGGATCAAGCCCAACAGCAGCCCTGAGTTGGAAAAGTGGAATAAAATGGATGGCTGGATGGATGGACTTTCTTCCTTTGCCAATTATTGAGCTCTAAATATTTTGTTCCATTTGCCATTGACAGAGATTGGATTTTGAAATTGTTGCACAATGTTTCCAATGATTAGCACTGGGTTGTTCGTCACATTCATTAAAAAAAAAGCCACTGGCAGGTCCAATAAAGCCTGGTTCCTTCATGTGGGACCATGTGTGCATGTGTTCAAGGTACAGAGTGAGGGTAAGAGTTAGTGAAAGCCATTAATGGGAAGCAATAGATCTCCCTTCACTGGTGCAATCCTCTACCTGAGAGGAAATAGCATTGTGCAGTGAAGATTTTGCTGATAGATTAGTGGCAGTATTCCAAATTAGATGATAGCTGCTGTGCTCAGATGGATCTCTCAGAACGTACTGCTACTTTGATACCCTCTCCACACTCCTTCCTTTTAGTCTTTTGCTGCCTACCTGTCCACTGCCATCCTCTACCATCCTCATCCCCCCAAACTCAACTCAGATGACCTTGGCTCCCTACAACCTCTGGCCTGCATAGTTGTTTCGCTCAACACCTTTTGAAATGAACTGGCAGCCCAATAAACAGAACTAAGTGGGTTTTGAAAATGAAAACCCTCTGAGCCCTCTCTGGCCTGCCTCTCCTTTCTCACTCTGCATGGCCTTGCACACACACACAGCTTAAACTTTGAGGGGCTTGAAAAAAATCATAACCTTTCTGACTTTGACTCAGTGGGGGAGTGGAGCGTGGCGAGAGTTGGACTCACCAAACACACTGCTCCCCTAGCCAAGTTAGAGGCTCAAACTCCAGAGGAGTGTGGGCTAGTTTATGCATCATTGCTACTTTCTATCTGCTATTGCATTCCAGTGTCAATGGAATCCGCAATGCTAAATTGTGAGTCTTGCAAACGGTAAGAGGAACATTGGATACCATGTATAAACTTTAGCTTCATCTTTTTGAATCCCTTCTCTCTCTTTTATTTCACATACATGCAGTAAATACACACTGCTGCACACTCTCAAACCTCATTTCTAGAGAACCAAAGAGGAAAAGAAATGAGGAGTCTTTGAACTGTCTGGATGTTTCAAGCCCCCTTTTTCTCCACTCAATCTCTGAGGTCCCCCGCTGCTCTGTTAGGACAGGAAGAAAGAGGCTGATCGATTGGGTCTGACAGAAATGAAATGAATGGAACCACTTGATTGATTCATTAGCAGGGGAGTGAATGAATGTAAATGTGGGCTCTGACCCTAAGAAGCGGGTGTAAGGATCAAGATTTTGTGAGGTTTGTGTGCACCTGTGTGTACAGCTGCGTGATTAAGGAACTGTCACTGCTCATGTGTTCAGTGTGTGTGTGTGTGTGTGTGTGTGTGTGTGTGTGTGTGTGTGTGTGTGTGAGAGAGAGAGAGAGAGAGAGAGAGAGGTCACAAGGGATTTCCATAAGGTGTAAGAGGGGAAGGGGAAGCTGTTTATGGCCTGACTTGGCACAGAGGGAGGGGGTCAGCCTATATTGTCTGGTGCTTTCATCTGGCTCATTGCAATTAGTGTTTCACAGCACTTGTCAAATCCCTGTTAAAGTCACAGTTAGCAACCACCATGTCAAACAGGCATGGTGGTACAAAGATACAGAAATGTGTTTAAAATTGTATGGTATATACAAACTTTCATCTCCATTTGATTTTGCAGTGATGTCAACTTGCAGTATTTATTACCAGATAATATGTGGATGCAATTAAAGCAGTTCCTGTGTACAATAAAAGAAAACCAATTAAACTCGTCTTACTGTGAGAAAAAAGAAAGTATACTGGGAAAAAAAACAAAAAACTTTCTTCTAACTGTGAAACATCAGCTTTGTGAGATGACTGAAGCTAATTTCAAAACCATAGGGTGGCCTCTGTTTCCTTCTTATACCACATAGACACACACACACACACACACACACACACACACACCACTTTATAGCTATCTGCCATCTACACTTCTACCAAATGGACAGGTGTTAGGACCATCCCAGTAACAACATGCCAAAAGCAACACCTCCACATTTGCAAGATTGCCCTCATGAAATGTTTACTTTTATAACAGTCATTGAGGCTTTTTTTGACCTTTCCTTCAGCGTCCTCTAAATATTGTACTCACTTGGAACATAAATGTCACGGTGTCACTGAAACTCCGTTTCACTGTGAGCTGAGGTTAAATAAATGCTCCCCACAGCCGGCAGTGTCTGAAGGGAGGCTGCAGTGTGGAACTATGGAGATTATGTAAATATATGGACATCAGGTCACATGTTATTGCTGCTTCTGTCACTGAAATGTGTTGGTTTCACCCACCCTTGTGCGAGTTGTGCTGAAGAGTGTGTTTAAGATGTTCAGAATGAATTGGATGAGCTGTTGATAAAGAGAGCAGGGCTCTAGTTAAACCTGCCTCTATTCTCGAGACTAGAAGAAAAAGGGAGAAATATTTAATAAGAGGCAGGGAGTCTTCCTGGGTCTTCTGAAGTGTAGATGAAGTGCAGGTGGTGAGTGTTTTTGACACCAAGGATGAGAAGTGGAACACAATAAGTTGTAATAGGGGTCTACTGTAACACTGTACTCAGTGTGAACAGGAACACTCCCGCACAGACCACTTACCAAGTAAAATATACACCATTCAAACACTCCTGTTCTCACACATGCATTATGGTTAATTACAGTGGACATTTGAGCCCATCACATCAGTTTTGACTTCAGCTGTTCCTTTGAAGCAGTGCCTATCATCACACATAGGCTTACTCAGGATGGCTATTTGAAAATTAGCAAAAGCTGTTTCTCTGCTCTTGAAAGGAATAGGGCCTGGAGCTAGGCTGTCTGCCACAAAATGTCTTACCATTAACCACCCAGCTATGGTTAAACTCAACAAAGAAATCTCCTTCCCCATTTCCTGCATCTCTCTTTTCTTCTTATATTTAACAAGGCCAGCAAAGGCTGAAACCAGGTAATGTGGCCTTTATTCCCCCTGAAGGCACGCTGTTTTACAGCTGTGTCCACTCTCCAGACAGATGTAACTAGCCATTTTCAAAGACAAATATCAAAGATCTCTTTCTGCTCCATTGGCAAAAATTTGTTACAAGAGCTTGTGGCTCGTAAAGAAATGGTAGGAGGATGCCCTGAGGTGGATCAAACTGCTGCAAGGAGAAGTCTGCTCCTTTAAACTCCACCCTTCAAACCTCTTGCTGACCCTGTCTTTTTTGACTCTCCAAGAGGCAAGCAGCATTTTAGCTTTTCATACATACTATTAGTTGTCTCTCATAAGCAAACTAGGTCTTACATGCAAACACCATTCATCAACAGATTAGCCATATGGGACAAAATGGAGTCACTGACCCACTGTGCTCTAGACCTGGTCTGTTTGTGAGATTTTATATGAGAGCCTTAGAAAAGGTGCCAAAGTTTGTCTTTCTAAATAAACACGTCTATTAAACTCATAAACACATCCTCTTTCATGATATACTTTTTTTTTCCACTGGAACAGGACAAGCCCTGGGCTTTGATTGTTCAGCTATTGTTGCGAATGAACAAGACTAGCCTTAGGGACTGAGCCCCACATCAAAATCATACAAAGAGACTCCCTCATGACCTCTTGATAGGGGTCACAAGACGTGGGTTGAGTGTGGGTGGAAAGCACAGCAGATACTAACTCACCTATAATATGGACATTCTGACACATGGTAATTTCAGTAGCAGACAGAGCCTATAAAATATCAGCTCAGACTGCCATCATTATTATTATTATTATTATTATTATTAAGTTAACATTTTTTAACCATATTCAAGTCATTACCATAGGTCAGTAAGAACCCGGAATGGGAAGCTCCCTCTCTGAGTCAATTTAGTGATGAACGACCATCGACCATCCACACATACATTAAAACATTAGTATGCTAGGTGTTTGCATGAAAAAAGTGAACAGGTTCTATAAAAGTTTGGAATAATATACATGCAATGGAGAACTTTCCCTTCATTAAGGGAGCAAAATCAGAATAAAATCTTTGTTGTTTTTAAAATCTGCATTCTCATTCAAAAAATATCAGCACTTCTGGGCTTTGAAATATTCTTATTAATGAATAAAATAGTGTCTCCCTCTCTCAATGCACTCATTGCATTACTTTCTTTTTCTTTTTTTAAATCAACGTTAGTGGAGCGGGCACACATGAACATACTGTACCACCAGCAGTGCACACACAAACAGTCCCTAACCCCTGTAATCTCGCAAACACACTCCTCTCCTGTAGCTGTACTACCCATCTTGCAACCCCATAAATGAAAAATCTCTCCTTGCTCTCTTTTTCGTTCCCTGTGTCTGTGTGTCTCTTTTTCTTTCTCTTGTGTTCTGCTTGGCTAACTATAGACAGCAGCAGTGTGTCTGTGTGGTGGGCTGGCCCAGACACATTCACCCTCCCCTGCTTGCTCTCCACACTGAGTGTCAAAGACCTGCCATCCCACAAGGCCCCTCTGTTGGAGACCAGGACAGACTGCGCACACAGTGCCATATGCAAAAAAGCCATACACAAAAACTGTACACACACATTTTGTGTGTCATGAAGGAAAAAAAAGAGAAAAAGAAAGAAAACTCTGGAACTATCAAAAAGCTGATGTCAGTTTTGAATACATACAAGTGCTTGTTTACATGGACATTTACATTTGTCATGGTTTCTTTGTGGTAAAATATTTTACATGCTTTACTTTCCTTGGAGCATGTGTCTAGGCTACATGCTTGTAATCACCAGAATGTTATATAAACTAGACTAATGGCGCTATCATTAATTAACAGTATTGTGTACATGCCCAATATAAATATTTGGTGAATCTGAGGTAGATATAAACATAGCCATTTATACGATAAACACTGCTTAGTAGGATTATTGTAACTACATATTAAGGCAAAGTAGTCACAACCTAGAGAAACTATTATATTCCTGTAATTGTTTTACTTATATTTCTTAAACAGTACAGTTTTGTTGAAGCTAAAGCTAAGCTACTACCTGCCTTCATATTTTAAAGCCCTAAACAAATATAGTAAAAGTGACTTGATGACACTCCTTGTGTCATATTCAGCTTCATATTCAGTAATGATTCTTCACTGTGGTGCTTCAGAAAAAAAAAAAACAGTTTTTACTATATCCCTGTTTGCATCCTTGTTGCCTTATTTTGACTAGTAATCCTTGTTCATCTGCTTCCTGATATATGAAAGCTCATGCAGGCCTAACATGGCTGCTGCTTGTCCGCATGTGAAATTCCAGCTCGGTGAATCTTTCCATGCCGCCGTCAGAGCCATGAACTATCCTTTGGTGTGCATGAGTGCTCCTGCAGGCCCATTGCATCTGTAAAGTCTGTCAGCTCTGTGGCCCTCTGGGTTGCTGATCCAAATCTGCCCCATACCCCGAAAACCACCATACTGGTCCTCCTGTACCATCATATCCCAACTCCCTACATGTCGTCATCCACTCCCCATTTCTTCCTGAGCGCCTTACGCCAATCTGAACCTATGTCAGAATACATCTGTTCAACATGGCTCCAGCCTAGCATATGACCTGCAAACTGTCTGGGATCCCTGTTGGCCGACTGGGTGATTGACTGGCAGAATCATCTCTTATGAGTTTATCATTTCTTTTATTTGTTGTTTGAAATGCTGACAAATTTATAAATGATGGGATCATCATGCAATGCAATATGCAATTCTAAAGAGAATATTAGAATTTTATTACATAGATAGATCCCCCAAATTAAAAAAAATAAATAAATAAATGTTTCATTATGTAGGAAATATATTTATAAATTTACTGAACATATAGTTTGTAGCAATAATAATAATAATGATAATAATAATAAGCAATAATAAGTAATAATATAATATAATATAATTATTATTATTATTGCTACTATTTGAAATGCATTTCGGGGTGTAATTCACAACAGGGAGAGTCCTCCTTCATCGGGCCAATGGATGCAGGAGATACTGATAATTATCCTTATGAATTGGTAATTGCCTTTAGCAAGAGGGAAGCAAGGCAGTGTTCCGAAACAAATCTGAACCTGTGGTTTCAAAAGGCTGAGCAACGGCGAACGGCTACATCAATAAGCCCGCATTAATTGAGACTTTTAGCATTCTCTGTGTTGTGGGTGTCCATATGTGCGTCTATCTTTTATTCATCTTATATATCTTTATCTCTATAATAATATTATCTTGTTTTTGAGATCATATTGGTTAATAGATAAATAGATAGATAGATAGATAGATAGATAGATAAGACAGATAGGTTTTCACTCCACATCCCCTTGTAGAATGATTTATTAGTAGAATTGACGCTTTTATTTTGCAAATTCACTTTCACGCCTCTTTAGCGCCACATCCACTTAGCCCTTCAATGGTATCTGTGATAGGCACCATAGGGTCACTAATATGTCCTTTTGTTACTTCAATAGCAACCTCAAACAGATTTGTTCAGTAATTTGCTTTTGAATGTTATGTAGACGAGCTCCTGAAGAAAAGTTTGACTTAGCTGCTTCACTGTGAGTCCAGCTCAGGCCACACAGACTGATGCTGCGCCCTTAAATAAAGCCTGGTGTATGAAGGCCTTGGGACAGCTAGTGCCGGGCAAAATGGCCCAATTACTCTCTTTATTACGAAGGTTAATTGCGTTTTAGCAAGATGTGGTCACCTGAAATCTATATCAATCAAGCAGCCACATGACCTTAACAGGGGTGGAGAAAAGCATCAAATGCGCGTTCACTCAGCATTTCCTTAAAATAACGCTGAACCTTAAAAGACATTTACGGTAAGGACGGAGCTTACGCATATTGGGTTTTTTTGGGGTTTTTTTTTTTTTGTTTGTTTTTTTGTACAGGTGTTGTTAATCTGGTGATCACCACCTGGGAATGATAATTAAATATATATATATAACATGTTTATGACGACAAGGGGGACTTCCCAGCTGGAAAAAAAAGAGCGAGAATAAATCACGAGAGAGAGTTTGATGAGAAATGTGCCAACTGCAAACAGGCACAGGAAAGCTCCCGTCGAGGTGTGATCTCACCCACATAAAAACATAAACATGTGCGCTACAAAGCTCTTGCTTGTGCGTAATCACTCATCGAAATACACAGCCATAAATAGCAAAAAAAAAAAAAAAAAAAAAAAAAAACCAAAAAAAGCAAAAAAAAAAAAAGAAAGAAAGAAAAAAAAAAGAAACAAGTAAGTGTGGAACCCTCTGTCGCTGTTTATATGGCTTCAGCTAGCCATAAAAAAAAAAAACCTCTCTTAGTTTAGTAAAAATAAATAAATAAAAAATAGTTACAGTAAGTCCAGTGTTTGAGTTTAAATGAAAACAGGGCTGATACATTTTTAATCATAATAATGACATGAAGAAGAAGAAGAAGAAGAAGATGAAGATTATGAAAAAAATCTAGGCTGCTCTTAAAACACTTGTACAGTATTAGCGGGGTGTACTGCCGGTTTGGCCTGTCCTGAGTATCATTAGGGAGCCCCTTCATACCTTTCTTCTGTGCCTTCTTCCGTCTCCCAAAACGTTTGTGCATTAAAGAGTACAATTATCAACACAGTTTGTCTCCACAGCACACTGCTAGCACCTCAAAGTTCAAGGCCATTGTAACATCCACCGTGGAATATCCTAAACATCAGAGCATTAATCAACCCCGACAAAAACATAGGCTAGTGATTTTATCTAATATTAACAGAAAAAAACGTTTCGTTGCTGGTCTGGAGCAAACCACAATTAAGACACTTAACCCATCTGAATACTCGAACCCATAACAAATATTAGATCAAATTAAAGCAAATAAATAACTCTCATGTTAAGGTTTTGTGTACAGTCACATAAAATAATCACCAGAAGTATCAAATCCAGCAAAAAACAACCGTCATGATTTTATGTGCCTCATGTGCGCCACATCAAACACCCAATCAGTTAAATGAGGTATGCTGAATGAGGATTCAGATTAATGTTTAGCGCTGATGTTGCCACGGAGAACTCAGAAACCCTGGGTTTAATTGTCCCATAATTACACAATTACAAATAAACTTAATTTATAATGTTGAAGACCTTGGGAGTGACTTTTACACTACATGCCTGTTTAAATATCAAATGTGAAACCAAAGGGGCAAAAAGAGGGACAAAAAGAAAACATGAAATAATTAACAGTTTTTTCCTCGGGCAGTGTGACCCCGGGACCGGAGAGGCGCACAGTGGGCCTGGGCAAACGTCCCCCGCCAGGACGCTTGTTTCTCTCTAACTCGCCATAAACCCATATATCCTAGAAAGAAGTCCTAGCAGCAGCCATAAATCATCCGGTTGTATTACAAGCTTAGGTAAACCCCCAGCCAGGTCAGTCGAGCAGAGTTTATGGCATCACTTAGGTAGGGAATAGATTGTTCTAACAAAATACATCAACTTCAAGCCTGTGCGAAGGAAAACTTGCTACTATTGTTAAGACCAAGCCCTCCCTCGCTCTCTGTCTCCCTTTCCCTGTTCACTCTCTGTGTCTACCTCTGTAGCCCACAACTTTTGCACAACAAGAATCCACTCATCCATTCAAGCCATATGTTTTAAGTCAGTGGTTCCTCACTGGGGTCCGGTGAGGTACAGGGGCCATTGAGAGGCATTCAAGGTTCATTTGGAAAAGAGAGAGACGCAACTTTTTTTTTTTTTCAGGAGAAGTTGGTATTAAAATTTGATTATTGTAATAAAAGATTTTTAGTTAAAATATTGCATTTTTTTTTATCGCAGTTTACTTTGGTCTTGTTTTGTGTTGACGTAAATAAATAAAACAAAACAAAATACATCTTAACAGGTAACTATACTGTCACTATATTCACTCTTAGTAACTGAGTAAGTTTTGACTCTGGGTCCTGACCGAGAAAATATTACTGCGTGGAAAGCATTTTAATCAGAATAATGGTTTCATGAAGCGTTCAAGAGAGTGTGGGATATTAAATATGCATAAGGATTTATGAAATTATGAGCAACATACATTGAGAGGTGACAGGTTGTAAAACAATCTTCATTTAGAATAATTTATGTTTGTATCTGTTTAGCTGGTAAAACGACTTTCCATTGCAGTTAAATAAATACATTTAAAGAAAAAAAATCTTCTTTCAGTGCAGTCTGCTATCAGTGTTTCAGCATAGGCCCTATGTGTCTACAGTAGGCTAGTTTATTCTTAGTATAAAGCTGGTGTGTCACTTCAAACAATCAATGACAAATCGGCAGAAAGTAAAATGTACATTGAAAAAAAAACCCATCAGCAACAAGGTTATTTCACTTTTTGAGAAAAAAAAACTTTAGACATTATATGGACAGGTGGAGAAATAAGCTGAGAGTGAGACGCCTTTGCTGAGCCAGTGGCCCACTGTCCTACTTTCCTACTGGCATCACAAGCCAACCGGGAGCCTCGCCTGGGCTCCGACATTCATACTTCAAGCTTTAGGCCTCTTTCAACCTTATTTCCACTAGTCCGTATTTTTCATTCCCAAACATCGCAGAGTGAAACGAAGTATAGGGAGGATATAACAGAAGAGTGGGATAGTCGGTTCCATCGCTGGGAAAAAAACGGCAGATTGAATTTCTCATTGATTTTACGCACTGCAAACATCTACACAGAGCTAAGACAGATGAGCTGTCAAAGGAAACTGGTAAAATATAACTGTAGATAACCAATCCATAACACCTTAATAAAAAAAAACAATAAAATAAAATAAAAAAATCTTTGATAAAGCTAATACAATGAATTACTATAAAGCTAAAGGATTAGACAACTCATCAATTACAAAATGACTTTACAAAATGACATTTTGCGTTTCCAGACAATTTTGGATTAATTAAAAAATATAAATGCGGGTTACGATCCACTC
>VUQS01075882.1:23616-60048 GCA_015108495.1 Heterochromis multidens
CACACCCACCCACACACACACACACCCACCCACACACACACCCACCACACACACACACAAACACACCGCACACACACACACACACACACACACACACACACACACACAAACACACACACACACACACACACACACACACTCTGTAGCTCTTATGTCTGGGTCTGGTCTAATAGCAGGACTAATGTGATGTGAGTGTGAGAGGATCGCTTTACTCCAGCAATATTAGGGGAATGGTGAGCTGTTGGTTATGTTAGAGTGTCTTTTGATGTGTGTGTACGCGCGTACTTGAATGTGTGTGTGTGTGTGTCTGAACAGCCAAAATGTACTGGTAGTACTGGTGGAGGAGTGGAGGAGGAGGAGTTGGTGGTGTTGGTGGCTCTGGAGAATCTCACAAAAGCTCAAAGCTGGAATCCAGGAAGAGAGAAGTTTTGTGTGTGTGTGTGTGTGTGTGTGTGTGTGTGTGTGTGTGGGAGAGCGGAGGGCTGTTCACGAGAGTTTTGAGGGTGGGGGTCTAATCCTCCAGGCCTTCACCACTGACCCAGCACTTAACACTGGATCACAAATGTAGTCCCAACTGAACTCCCTCAAGACCACCATCATTCACACTCCTCTGCACACACCCAGACAAACACACATTCAATACCAATTCCAGTTCCTTGTGTCTGTAAATCAGCACCTTCTTGCCACCTTCTCTCTTCTTTCCTTACCATGACCGAGAGCCCAATCTCAGCCACAATCAGCTACTGTCTGTCTCTGGTGAGTATCTATCACCTTTCGGCACTTTCTTTACCTAACTGAGAAAAGATATGCTTCACTGTCTCAGCTGACTGAAGATTTATGACTCAAACTGCCGTCATCCTGATTCTGCTGTTTGTGTGCTGACAGAGACACCGACAGGAAGGCACTTAGGTAGACAGGCAGTCTTAGATGGGCACAGTCAAATATACACATGAGGATCGTGACGTCACGCAGGCACACGCATACATAGCTGACAAACTGCCTGAGCATGCTAATTACACAGTGTGCTGACAAAAAGCAAGAGAAATAACCCTTCAGCATTATGGCAGCATTGCACAGAGAACATGAGGTTGTTTGACAGGGCATGCTACGTGGTTTGAAATTCAGATACTGAAATTCAACTCTAAATGATGATGTTCTTCCCAACAACAGCCCTATTCTAATCTCATCCATGGGTTCATTTAGTTTACCGCAACTAAAACATGGTAATATCAAGCAGCTAATAAAGTACTGAAGCAACTGAAAACAATGTCTACATTGTCATATGCTTTCATTTTATGGGTTAAGACATCTTCAGACTATTTGTGTTTCCAATCATAGTGTGTATGAGTTTGTATATATTATTCCAGTTCTTATATAAAACACTGCAAAACAACAAGTATCACTATATCACTGTTCTTTGTCATGACATTATCTCTACTATTATCCTGGGACATGATTACCTAAATTGTTTGCTATAGTTTGACAAACTTTACTCTATTGCTGTTGAACATTAATTCCTGTGGGTCAGGGATTTTTTTTTTAAACCAAAAATGGAAATTGTATTTACATAGCACATTTTATTACACACAAACCTAATGTGCACCCAGAGAAAACCTATGCATGCATATGGAGAGTGTGCCAACTCTACTTAGAAAAGCCCCAGCTGACCAGCAGATTCAAACCCAAAACTGTCTTGCTGTGACGCTGCAGTGCTGACCACTCCACCACCACTGCATCAAGAACAATGACAGAGATATAGAAAAACAGGTAACCAAGACAACAACAACAAGCATAATAGGGGTAAAATAGAAAGAATGAAAGTGAAAGAGAAGTGGGAAAGTGTGCCTTTAATTTGAACATTACTCTACATTTGTTCTTTTTTTTTAATTCATATAGTGCAGATGCTTGAAATATAAACATACCTCCACACATGTGTTTTCTCAGTCCACTTATTTTTTGTTCCTCCATCCTCTGTATTACAGTATTTTCTCGAACCAGAGCAGGTGGAGGAGGTCAAGGCAGATACAGTGGCCAGGAGAAATATTACTGTATGTTTCAAAGCTTTTCCATTAAGACAATGGAAAAACTCCAAAACATGTCTGCTGGATGTTTCTACTATCACTGACAATATCTCTGCTTCCGAGGCACGCCTGCCTGTATATTCCAGATTAATATGCTGTCTTCTTATATCCTTGGCTGAGCTTGAAATATCTTGAGTGGAACTTGTGCCAAAACAATCATTTTAGATTAATAAATATTCTGGACCTTTCCATTGTAGCTGTGGATTACGCTCACGTTGGGCTAAAAATGAACACTCAGTTCACTTTAATAACTAAATGTTCTGAGGAAATACAGCCATGACAAATTCCCAAGGACAAAGTCCAGACAGTGAGCGAATAAGGAAGCTCATGAGGGATCCGTTTGACATCGACTGATATCAAAGGTCCAGGATGAATAATCACCGGAGCTGGTCCAATAACAGAATGATTGATTGGCCCATAGCCCCGCACTGTCTGAGATAACAATGTTCAAAGTGTCCAAACACAATGTCAACACAGTGTCTCCCCAGTGGGCTCCATTTTTCCTCCATACCCACAATCCTCGTGTTGACCCTTGACATTTCAGCATGTCCAGCTGCAAAACGCAATCATCCATTACGCCCGTGACCCAAAAGGTTGGCAACAGTGGCACATGTTGTCAGATGCTCTCTTACTGTATGTCATTGGAGGCCACAATCAAAATTCCTCAGAAACAAGCCTGAAAATGAACTCATTAAAAAGGCCTGGAGGAATTTTCCACTATTTGAAAGCACATCAAAATCTGTGATAGTATAGGTACTGCTGCAGTCGTATCTTTTACCAAATAATTTAGATTGTTGACTGAAGCAGGGGTCAGTAGCTTTGGTGTCAACTTTTTATGAGCATCAAATCACAATAAATCGTCCCTGTCTAGTTACCGTCAGTCATGTGAAAAGGGTTTTTCTTCCCCTCTGTGTCCAGCTCTGTGTCTGCTCTCCCAGAGGTAGTTAGTCATGACAAAATTTCTAACCACAAAAGCACATGGTTTCAGTTTAGCTCTTGCTACCATTCAATGTGGCTCCCATCCGGCTGCACTCCCTCTCTCTGCATGATCACACCACTTGTATATGACATACCATAACCCAAAGGATGCATAATGGGAAGCAGAGAGCCTTAACCGCCACTACTAAATGTGGGCACCCGATAGGAAATGTCAGCCGTATCTCTGGGTAAATTGCAGTGACTTTGCCTGTATGTGTAAGAGAGTTCTGCCGAATAATCTGAAAGCAGAATAAAGATGTCTAAATGAGACTGAATTGCTTTGTAAGGGTGGTAGTGCAAGCCTAAAGGGAGTCAGATGGTCTGCTGGCTGTTAGGCATGTAGTAAAAGAGCACCTGGCAAGATGGTGCAAGACTGCAGTGTCTGTGTGAGTGTTTGTGTGTAAGTCAAGCCCTTATTACGTCAGTTTGGGAGGGTGTGAGGTGGTCTGTGCATTCATGTTTAGACCTTAATACCTTAGCAAATAAACTGGCATGGCATTGAGTGTTTGCTTCTTCCTCCTTACTAAATGATACACCCTGACCACTACTAAGCACACATAAGCGACAAAAACACAGCATAACTCTTTCGAGACTGCCATAAACATTAGGAACAAGAAAAAAAAATGTCTGGTAGGCTTAGTTATAATCCTCACATAGAACCAAGCAGCTGGATATTAAAATGGCTTCATTTAATGGGAAAATATAATGTTCACTGCACTTTTTGCTACAAAAACTGCAAAGTTGCACCCTGAATTAACACTGATGTTATCATTTCTGTCCCAGCACATTTGGGAACTGTGAAATTTATTCAGTGCCTTCACAACATTGAAAATTTTCATTTAGCATATTGAACTGTAGTCTTTTTGATTTAGGGTGAGAAATCATTAAAAAGACATAGTTACACAAAGGCAGAGTGAAAAAAAAAAGGCTGATGGGGAGGCAAAATTGTTTAGAAATGTTAAAATTTCCCAAAAGGGTTCTAAAGACATTCATAGCTTAGTTGGCCACAAAAAAGGGAACATAACATTTTCAGCATCTGATGGGTGTTAATGTCAGGTTGTCACATTTAAAATCTACACACATTGTCCAAAACAGCCCTCTCAATTTGATTTTTTTTTTTCAAATACTGTTTCAGAGTTGAGAAGTGCAGTATAACACATATAACTCAAGTTGTTAAAATCACAAAAACAAGTCCTTTCTGACTGTGCACGTACAGTAAAGTTACTTGTTCTTTTAATGATGCTACAGCTTTTGCGTAAGAGGACACTATGACATGTAAAAGCCAAACCTTAGATGAAACAAACACTCATACGTACTCTGCAGCTGTATAGTTGTCTTATAGTTGTCTGCCTCCATCGACTCCATCGTTAGCCTCGGGGTAAAGACTTGTCCGTGCACTTACACTTGATTACATCATCAATATTTGGGGAAACTAGTGCTGTTCAGCTGAAATTCGTAAGATCTCACCTATGACTCACAACACGTTTTGCTGCAATAGAGACAGATGGATTGGTTTCACACTATGGTATTTTGTCTGGTATCACTATTATAACCCCTAATCTTGGACTGACTGCAGATGACTTATTGACTGGATTTTCTTACATTTGATTTTTAAAAAGTATACACCTCTCAAAACTCTTGAGAATCTAAAGTGAAAGGTTTATCTAGGATACAGTGTTGATTGTATTCTTTTGTGCAAGATATCTAAAGCTCTATGCTCTTAATTGCTTTCTTTATAAATTTGCTTCCATTTTTATTACTTTCAAATGTCTTATGTTAGCCCATGCAGGATAAATGCTACATAAATCCAAAGCTGAATGCAGACTGCTGCGGGTTGTGAATATGATGCTTGGAATAATGTTTTAGCATGTTACTCTCATGTTCTCTACTCATGCTGTGGCAGCCAATGGGCAGACCGAGGAAAAAGCAAGATGCCTGGCAGAGAAAGTAATTTGGTAAGGCGGATATGTAATTCAAGAACATGCACCCATGTACAAGCAAGCCTGCACAGTATGCACATGGCACATGGCAATAGGGTGAATGCATGCAGTTGTGCCTGCACATACACACACACACACGACTGTACCCAGCAAGCATTTGACAGACAGCAACACACAGGAGGTGGCCAAGTTCAACCACTTTCCAATCCCCAGTGACATTTACATGACACACAGGTTGACATTAACCCAAACAAGCACACTTTTTCCCCCCACAATATGATAGTATGACTCTCTAAGAAAACATTAAACCAGGTATGGAAAATGTTTGAAGCTGACTGCATAAAGGTATTCAGTTCCAGTTTCGACAGAGTCATTTATTCAGAAGGAATATAATAAAACTAGTATATCGTAACTTTGGCTTTTTTGTGTGTATATACACACACGTGTGCAGACAGAGCACATCCATGCCTCTTTTTCTCTCCATTTGCAATCCCACCAGTCTTTATAGGCCAGATACATGCATGAAGAAGCAGTCACTGGCAGCACTTACCCACACAACAGCCACCATTCAGCCGCCTTATGCCTGCCATTGATACAAACAGACAACACAAAATGCTCTGCCAAGAAGCAATCAGTCAGAAAGAGTGCCTCAGTGATTTGTTATAAGCAGGTGCTGTGAAGAAAATTGACAGGCAATGTTTTATCAAGACAGAGTGAATTTACTGCCAGTAAATTGATAGTAGACATAATGAAACAATAAAAGTGTGTGCAGTACCAGCCAGGGCAAGATGGTCTGTAGCTGCATGCATGTGTGCGTACATATTTGCACGTGCACGTGGCGTGTGCGCCAGAAGAGATCCATTGCCTCGCAATTCACCAGATCCCGGCATTACATACTCCCTCTTTGATGTCCCATTGTTTCTTTTTTAACTGATAAGGAAGTACTTGAGCTATTTGCAAACAGTGCTTCAACAACGCCAGAGGACAATAGAGTCATTCAAGAGCCAGAGAGAATAAGAGCAGGGTAATAGGAGGGAAATAGAAACAGTCAGAAGAACAGCCACGTGTGTGCGGATGTGGATGTGCATGTGGTTTGTGAGGCCAGAGAATGGGTGCTGTTCAAACAAACAAACTTCTCCAGAGTGGCCAATTTTCAGCATTGTTGCATTATTTTATGTCTCTCTGGTGCCAGTCATCATATGGTGTTTAATGACTTTTCACATTGCTCTCTATATCCCGCTACCCCTTCCATGACACACAGAAACACACACACAGAGGTCTGTCACCCACGGTGAAGTGAGTGATGCCTGTATGGACGCTGCTGAGCTGCTCAAGGGGGCATCTGGTCTTTTTCCCCTCTCAGTCGCTGAAATGTAAACACCCCAGTTGCCTGGATTTGCCAAATGAGCACCTGGTATTTCAAAGTGGCCTCCTGGCTGTGACTTTTTTTTTTTTTTTGTTTCAAGTTAGAGTGGGAGGCAAGACTGTTCTGCATTATGTTCTGCGAGCAGGCTTGCACACACATCCAATGTTGTTCACCACAAATGTATAGTGTTTGAGACACAGGCTGAGCTGGCCCAGCAGGCCCACACATGCACATGTAGATGTACACACACTGACATCACACACATACGCTATGAACTCACATGCACACACCACTCTGTCATTCTCTCACCTGGTTTTGTGTTTAGTCTATGTGCAGTGTAATGGTATACAATAGGATTACTGGATCCCTCAGAGGTGCTGCGATACAGCGGTGTGGTGTGTGTCAAGACTGTCTGTCCTCGTCCCTTTAGGCTGCGGGGACTTGTCATCTGAACAGTTTGCCACGCGGAGCTAAGCCAGATCCCAAACCTTCACTGTTAATCTGAGGAAAAAATGGGGTCATCACACCGAATATCCATTGTAAAAATAAAGAGTAGCAGAAACCCAAAGGTTTTGCAGTGTTTCATCTTTTCAGTTGAAAGAAAAAAGTTTTCTGTTACATGGACAAAGAAAAGAAGACGTTTTCTTTTCATCCAATTTAAGTTTTCTCACTAAGAAGCCCAAAGAAAAGAATTCAGCCTGGGCTTCAAAGCAGATGACTGCTCACTGGAGAATAAGGATGCCTATCCAAACATTCACATTCAAAGCAAAATAGGAAGGACCAAACTGAGCTCAAGACTTGTAAAAAGCCTTCATTTTCTTTGTTAATTTAAAGAATAAAAACAAACCAATATTGTTTACAAGAAACTGCACCAAATATATTTTCATCTTCATCGTCATTAGAGTGTAACAGTGGAAACCAAAACTACAGTGGACTGAAGTGGAAATTCAAATGCCAACTTATTATCACATATGCTTGAAATGATAGAGAAGAAAAAACAGAAAAGTCAAAATTCTTCGTCTTTGTCCATGATTATATTGGTTGAGTTTTTGGACATTTCCAATAAAAGTTTGACTTTATTTATTTCTAAATATTGCTAACAAGCTTGCATCCCTCCCACTCCCTTTGCTTTCTTTTCTTGTCAACAGGAGTGGAGAGAAGGAAAAAAAAAAGAAGAAAAAAGTGAAGTTTTTTTTTAAATTTGTATTTTTTGGTGTACTTCGTTCCCAGCAACACAAAGGAGAATGTAGTCGTCTGTGTCATGACACTTGCCAAGCTGGATTTTAATCTGAAATAAAGAGCATGTTTCAAAACACATTGTTGTGGTTCTTTTGCCAAAACCAACTGAAAAAGAAGAGTCCCATGATAATGGCTGAAAACACTGTTAAAAAAAAGAACATAAATGAAAAGCCACGATATCATTTTGCATACTCACAGTGTTTCATAAACTATAGTCGCTCTTATGACAAACCTTCAGCCTGTCACAAAAAAAAATAGATATACAGACAACATCTCCATTTGGCCCTAGAGGCCTTTTACTCATCCCCCTACCCTTCTCCTAAAATGAAAAATGTTGATTTGTAGTCTGTTGCTTTTGGGGCTGATTCACATTCATGTGATAACAGACTATATCATGCTGCTGCATGCCTCATCATTGACAGCGTATAGCCAACACTGGCTGGCGCACAATGACACATCCAGGCCTACACCCACTCAGACCTGAATGAGGCATCAAGGATACAACCTAATCTGTCTCATTTTGACTTCCCAAACACATTCCACGGCACTGAATTGTGTGTATTGTTTATGTGTCTACTGTCACGTATAAGGTGATAGTAGTATGTGATTACATGACTGGATAAATTAGGGAAAAAAATGGGTGTTGGACAAAGTGAATCTGGTTTGTGGGAGAAGTGTAAAAATGAGATCATGTTTTAAAGTATGTTTGTGTGTGTGTGCGTGTCGGGATGTATGTGAACATTCTTACATGTCCCAGTGAACAAATCAAGCACACTTCTCTTATGCTTTCAGGAAAAACTTTTCACAAGGGACTGTGATACCCTCTTTTACCCACTCCTGCACAAAAGTGATGTTCTGCCTTTGTAGCAAATCCCTGTTTCCTCAACCGGCTGCATCCACTGGGGAAACAGAACACATTCTACAGACAAGCATGAGAAACACCCTGACAAAACAGACTACAAACACCGTGCACAGATACAGAAATGCTGATAACGTCAGTCTTTTCTCCCCCCCGTCTCCATCTTCTACTGTCTGTCATTATTTGTCATTTTGTCTTGGGCAATATCTGCTGTTCTGTTTGAATGTTCGGATGTTTCCCATGGGTAGTGATGGGGGAAAACAAAAAGAAAACCCTGCCAACATTTCATATAGACTCTCCAAGGTTATAGGACCTTGAGTCTTCCTCCCTCCTTAACAGAAGCCCACCTTTGCCTTTCATTGTCACTTTTTGTCTTCTTTTACTTCTCCTTTTGCCCTTTCCTCTTCGTCTTTTCCATCAAAACTTTACCAAACGGGAGCTTCGTGGTCTCCTATGCGCTGGGGGCAAAGGTGCTCTAGATTAAAAAGAACGTTGCAAATTGAATTCACACTTGATGAAACAAACAGATTTGCATGTGTCTATCCGCCTGAGACGGGGTGGCCAGCTCCAGGCAAAGAACTGTCCCACCTCTGAACAGTATAATGTGCTCAGCTAATTAATGGGCTGTTATTGGAGAATTGTGTCACTGAGTCTGAGGTGAGACAATGTAGAGTGGTGTGACCCCAGTCCAATAAAGGTTGAGGTCCCTGATAATAGGATGTAACCGTGTCATTTCTTCTACTAATGAAAGTTTCAAGGTGTTCTGCATTTTGTATCAGTCTGTGTGATTCACATCTCAGAGAGTTAAAAACTGATTCTAGCACCATTGGTCTTTCTTGTTAAAAGGCCCACATTGTCATATCTTCGTAATATGGTGACAATATGTAATGTTTTCAGGCTGCTTTGAAGCCATATTGTGGTGACAGCTGTGGATTTGTGTTGACAGCTGAGTCTATTATGCCCAACTTTTTTTTTTTTCATCAAAAGATGGATTTCTTCACATTACATCACCTTCAAAATAACAGTGATATGCTGAGGCAAAAACACTCTTGGAATTCTTTGCACTGTAATGCTCATTTACATGATGCATTTTCTCCATTTGTTGCCCTTTGGTCCCAAGTGGTGATATTATTTTATAATAGCTATTTCTGTAACACCTCAGACCACACACCTTTACAGCAGGGCCTCCTCAGCTAGAGCTTTATTGGCCTTTATGGCAGCTTCCCTGCTGGTTGCCAACAGAGGTCAGTGGGGAGATAGGTTGGGCATCAGTGACCACAGATAAACCGTCCACTCTCTGTGGGCATGATGGGAAGGATCAGGGGAACAGTGTGGGCAGACAGGCTGACGCGTTTCCTTCCCTCTTTGTCCCCTTCAGCTATGTACCAGACGGAGGTCCCATCTAAGCAGGAATTTCACACCCTATTGACAATGTGGCTTCTCTCAGCTGCCGCTCCAGCACCCATCAACAGGGGCTCATCCTTCTGTCTTTTCCTTGTTTCCCTCTCTGTCACTTCCTGCCTTACTTAACCTTTCAAGGGGGGCTTCTGCTTTCTAGGCTGTATAAAGAAAAGACAGGAACCGCACTTTATAATCACGGATTGACGCCTGGTGAGGGACGTGTGGCTAGGGTGTGGCGTTGCTTTTAAGGTGCTGTGTTGGAGGAAGTTTGTTCAAAGTCAGTGTTAAAGAATGAAGGATGTGTAACCAGCCTAGCAAAATGGTCCTAGCACCAACTTTCTAATTAAGGTTAGATAAACTGCAGCCTCAACTCACTCACAGCTAACAGTTACCTGAAGGTGTGAAGTTTTGTCTTTATTCTCGTCAAGTTTTTGGCTTCTAGAAGTGCCTTAAAAGGAACCAGCAGAAGTTTCTTTTCAGTAGGAGAGGTAAATGATGTTAGGAATTGCTGTAGTTCAGACTTTGTGACTGGCGATTCAAAATGTTGAACTTTTCAGTCAGATCTATTTAAGTTAAAGCATAATACAGTGCAAGAAAAATGGTAGAGGCAAAGTAGACTCGCTGTGGTTGGAGGACAAAATATATTTGACTAGCAATAAGTTGACTTGCTAATCTCAACCTTTTCACTTTGCATTAAATCCATTAGGTTTTTCTTGTTGTTGTTTGTATGTTTGCTTGTTTGCAGTGCAGCTAGGCCCTACCTGGGCAGTGTATTATTAAAGAAATGAGAGTGAAATTTGCTCTCGTATGGACATTTTTTCAAAGTCAGATGAAATATGCTTTTCAGTACAAATACCAGTATATTTTCAGTGAATGTAGGTTGCCCATTACCACCTGTGGTGAAATCCAGACAGCATGAAAAAATTACAGTGATGTTAAAACCAATAATTTGTGAGGAGAACAATTAGTTAGAACTTTACAAATTCTTGCTGGCTTTCTTAACTGAAGGCTGACAATGTAAAACATGCTATACCTACAACCTTTTATTCTAAAGGAAGGTGCCCTAGATTCCCATGACTAGCACTGTCATAAAATGTCTCTCATCACACTTAAGTGTTCCTTCCTGAAATGAAAAGGTCACATCCTTTCCTACAAAGAGGTGTGTGCTTCGAAGAAGGGGAATTTTGGTTACTGGTCTCTGTTTATGTGTTGGTGTAAACATCACGACTGAGAAGATTAAAGTTGGACCACATATGTTTATTATAAATTTCACTTCGCAGTCCATGGTATGTGTTGTGATTGATAGACTTGTCAAAGTAAGCCTAATTCAAGATGTTTATGATTTATTTATGATGGAAATATGATAAAGCTTCAAACAGCCGAGCAGAAGTGTAGAAATAATTTGGCTTGCATAAAATACACAGAGAAGCCTTCAGCATGGAAGCACTCTTTATTTGCTACACATCTCACGATGAATATTCTTGTCTAACTATATACTGTATGTGCAGTCTGCTAATTTTACTGATACAGTGTCTGATTGTGAATAGTTGATTATTTCAGTTCTGAACTGGTATACAGGTATAAAATGTTTTATTTTTGCACAAAAAAAAATACATGATTACAGTGGAAGATTTTCACACATATTAAAATCATCAGCCAACTACAAGTTAAAGGTTGAGAAATAAAAATTGGGGGGGAGAAAAAAAAGGATTTTGTATCAAAATATGTTCAGCCTGTAGTATCTTCTGCTAGTTTCTTTGCTTGAGGAAAAGTCCAGCCTAAGACACTCATATGGTATGCTACTTGAAGCTTGACTAAGTCCATATTGCCATGGAAACTGAATATTTTTGGTCTCCTTTTCAGGAGATACAGTTTGAACAAACACATTCTTAATAGCAAGCTCTTCTCTGTCACTCACATGATGCCCAAGAGCGAGGGAATCTGGTAGAGGTGCATTAAATTTACCTTAAATATGATTAAAGATGGGGTCGGGGGTGGCAGAAGAAACTAAATGAGATGGAATAACATTGGTGGAGGGGGAAAGAGTTAATTAGTTTAATAAGATTGGGGAGACAGGGGGTTGGTTGGAGCAACGGAGGTGAGAAGTGGGGGTAGCACTGGTGTTTTTCAGGGGCTGTGCCGTTGTGTGTCTCTGGAACATGCCAGAGGTACAATAGTGGTGCTAATCTGGCAAATTGAAAGGTGCTCATGGGGAGGGGTGTGGGCACGGGAGAGGGGCTTGGGATCCCATCCCTGGAATAGCAAAAACAAATTAAATTTTTGTAGCCTAAGAATGCCCCCCCTTCACTCTACACTTGTTTTCTTGATTGAATTTGTGCCTTGTGCATGAGACTGGATGAAATTTTACAAAGGAGAGAGGGCTGTGAAGAGTAAGGTATGTCCATCATTTTGCAAAGGTGACTTTATGCCCACTTTGGTCTTTGTCATGTTATTTAAATAACAATGTCGTTGTTGTCTGGCCTTGCTAATTAAATTTGATATTTGGTTTTGATATACAAAAGCAACTGAGTGACTTTGTGTTGTCACACTTGGTCTTTCAGACCAAGTAACAAACCTCTGCTGACAAAAAAGAAAGCCAACAAAGAGGGGACAAGAACTGCAGATCCTCAAATGGCTCCAAAAACAAGTTATTTACTGAATATACAAGTTTACAACCTGCTATTTCAAAGAGTTTGGTTTCTATAGCAAATTCCTCCTTTGTGTGTCTGTGTCTGTTTATTTAATTGATTTTAAATTAAAGTCTTATCCAGCTTAACAACTGTATTGGAATTTATATGTACTAGTCCCAACCTTAAAGCTGCCATTGTGACTTTTACAGAAAAATGACTAGGGGGGTATTTTACACAATAAAAAAAGGGTAAAAAATACATTCCGATGATGTCAGATTTATGTATAGTGCCTGTCTAAAAAGGGATCTTGGGATTACAACTCCAGAGAGGATCTGATTTTCAAATCTCTTTGTAGGATACAAATTCTCATCATAGATTGATAAATAGCACTATTAAAGCTATGAAACAACTATACTGACAATTAACCATAATAATTAAGTATCTATTTTTCATCCCTGGAAATTTGATTCCGCAAATGCAGACTGCCAGAAAGCCAGTCTGAAAAGTTTCACCATCTTTTAGCATTAATCAATATGTTTTCTCCTTGTTAGGGAGACAAGTAAGAGGTCTGTATTTTCTTTTGGGTAAGAGGTAAGTTGTTCTTTATATTTTGGGAATCTTTTGTTTCTTATTTTGGCCCTGATCACCCTGATGCCCTGATGACACCCAAAAAGAATCAATAAACTTCCATAAGTCTGCCATGGCACTGGTCCTTTCATGGGAGTGGTGAAGAGGGGATCACTTTTATTTTATGCACAGCCCATGTGGGAAATAAATATGAAAAAAATATAATGGCAAGCAGGAAACTGTCTATGTAATGTTACATAGACATTACATAATGTTACATTACATAATGTCAGTAAATCAGTAAAATTCCTATGACAAACATTTAGTCAAGTATTAAGCCCTAAAGTTAACTGTCTCTAAAAATCATTGTCTGACACTGGATGTAAACTGTAGTCTCCTGGGTGAAAGTCTTCAATTTAATGCACTTTGTACCATCAGCATTCCATGCAGTGTTGGAAGGTTGTGCTCTTTTCTTGTTCTTTTCTATTGAACATCAATATAGTATTTAGGAAAGGTACGTATTTTTTCTTAGTCTTTGGCATTAAAAATGTTCTTGTAATATTACTGAAATGACTTTGACACAGTGTACATTAAATGACACTTTATATGAGTATTTACAGTCCATCCAGAAAGTATTCACAGTGCTTCACTTGTTCCACTTTTTGTCATGGTATAGCCTTATTCCAAAATGGATTAAATTCATTTTTCATCTCAAAATTCTACACGATACCCCATAATGACAAAGTGAAAAAGTTTGATGAAAGTCTTGCAGATTTGTTAAAAATAAAAAACAAAAATATAACCTGTACATAAGTATTCACAGCTTTTGCCATGACACTCAAAATTGAGCTCAGGTGCATCCTGTTTCCACTGATCATCTTTCAGATGTTTCAACAACTTGATTGGAGTCTACCTTTGGTAAATTCAGTTGATTGGACATGATTTGCAAAGGTCTGTCTATATAAGATCCCATATTGACAGTGCATGTCAGAGCACAAACCCAGCCGTGAAGTCCAAGGAATTGTCTTAGACCTCCGAGACAGGATTGTATCGAGGCACAGATCTGGGGAAGGGCACAGAAACATTTCTGCAGCATTGAAGGTCCCAATGAGCACAGTGGCCTCCATCATCCATAAATGGAAGAAGTTTGGAACCACCAGGACTCTTCCTAGAGCTGGCCACCCGACCAATCTGAGCAATCGGGGTAGAAGGACCTTAGACAGTGTGGTGACCAAGAACACGATGGTCGCTCTGACAGAGCTCCAGCGTTGCTCTGTGGAGAGAGGAGAACCTTCCAGAAGGACAACCATTTCTGCAGCACTCCATCAATCAGGCCTGTATGGTAGAGTGGCCAGATGGAAGCCACTCCTCAGTAAAAGGCACATGCCAGCCCGCCTGGAGTTTGCTAAAAGGCACCTGAAGGACTCTCAGACCATGAGAAACAAAATTTTCTGGTCTGATGAAAGAAAGATTGAACTTTTCTGATCTGATGTACCAAGCTTTTGAGCTGTTGAGAATATAGTTTATATCTAACTGGATTACAATAGCAGCTTTCTTTGACCAAAAAGAAGACAAAAAGAGTAGTAAAAACATGGACAGAGGGTCACAGCCCAAAAATTACTGTAGACATCATCAACTTTTTCATGAATTTATGTCTTCTTCTGAAATTGTTCTTGATAGTCTGACTGCATCTTTCTATCTCACATTCTCTGTCCTCATCTCCTTCCAGCGACTCTACAATATGTTGCCCTAGAAAAATGCAGATAAATAATGCATGGGTGATTAAATTACAATTTCCATTGTAAATGCACTGATGTAAATGCAAAAAGTAACTTGCTGGCAAAGAATTTAGAAAAGGTTCATTTCATTATGTAAAGAAGTGCTCTCTGGAGTCAAGAAAAAGAAGTTGGCAGTGACCTGTTATTGGAAGCGTGGGCCTGGCTCATTACACTGTGCATTTTACTGAGCCTGCTGTCCCAACATATTGATGAAGCCTTATGGGAAAAAGCAGTATGTCATACAATATGGGTTTTCTCTATATTTCCTTTATGCATCAGTTAATGTTAAACATTACAATAGTGATGTTGTATCTAAACATATCTTTATTATAACCATCATTTGGCCCAGGTCTGAGATTCACTCATGCTCTCCTCTCAGCAGCAGCTTTTTACCCTGCAACGTGGATTGGTCTGCATCTCTTTCTACTGGCAGTGGAACCTTTTTTACTACAATGCCATGTTGAAAATAAATAGCTTTCACTTCCATTATGTGGTTGTCAGGGAAATGCACATTTATCCCACCAAATAGAACACAGACACTAAGACTGGGTGTCAATCAGAGAGTAAGATGCCAACAAGATGGAGAGATGAAGGAACCTGAAATGAAAATTTTCTAATTGAAATTCCAACTTTGGATTTAAATGTCTGAGTGGAGGTTCAGTGTGGATTTGTCATTGAAATGCAAACCATTTTGCTTGCAGTCTTGTATACTGAGGGATAAAAAATTTACATATTTTGATTTTCAACACATAAAGCCAGTATTTTTTAGCCAAAATGCAAGGATTGGGAATGCATTTATTCAGCAAGGAGGCATTCATTATTCATGTTTATATATGTTCATATGCCTTATTCATAGTTTTGTCATTTTGACATAGGGACTTGTGATGAATTGCAGCTTAACTTACTGAAATTTAGCTGTTTTAGTGTCCTTTCAGTGGATATCCGCACTCAGTCTGTTGGGCAGACCCTATGTCAAAGCAGCTTAGTCACCCCCTTTGAAAACGAGTCACACAGGACATCCTGGTGGCCAAGTGGCTCAAACTTCCTGCTGAATCTGTCACCTCAGGTTTTTGGCTGTCTCTCCATTATGATAGTCTGGTTCAAAGCCCAAAGCTGTCTGGTATTGTAAAACCACTAACCCCTCACCATTTGTTCCCATTTGTGTCCACAAAACCAAACATACCAGACACATTTTGTATGGTCAAAAAACAGAAATGAGGCCTTTTGTACCATGGCAATTGACATTTTTGCTTTAACCAGACTGTCAAAAGTGACCTGGTTCACATGTAATTAAAGAAAAAAATAAAGATTCAAGCTTAAGTGGGATAGAGGATTATTCCACTCGATCCCCCTGTGTTCTTTATTCGTTCTTTTTTTTCTGGATGGCTACATTCCTTTAACACGATGAATGGGAATGCAACAGCCCAGTAATTTCATTCTCCAACTATGGCCGTTTCATAATTTCTTGGGGCTTAAAGAAATGCAGAAAAAAAAAAAAAACTGGAACAAAACCACTTCAAAGTCACACCAGACCTCAGGGCTATCAAGACTATAAGCAAACAGTCTCCAAAATTGAATTGACATAGAGCGAGCATGAATTTAATCCTTGATAAAATTCAGACCAACATTCTCCTGGAAAAAAAGAGAGAAACATCATGGTTATTAAGTCCCATTTATGTTTGCTTTGCATTTCAAAAGTGTGGTCTCCCCTAATTGTCATACCCTAGTTAAAAGTTTCCAACACACCACCCGGACAACTCGTGAGGAGCAATGGCACCATCAGCTTGACCAGTGATAATATGGCTCCCAGAATCCCTGCATCAGGCTTAATTCGCATGCTCAACAGAGCCTCCCCAGCATAAAGGTGCATACCAAAAAGATGCACGTAGAACCTCCCTTCTGATATGTTCACCAGTAAAGGACCAGCTGAGTCAAAATGAACATGCATAAAGATAATAATCTGATACCTTTAGCCATAGCATACCTCGAAAACTCAAGGCACACATAGTGAGCAACTTAAAAGTCTTCCGGTACCAGTAAATGAAGAAATAAGAAGTGAAGGTAAAGGGAGTTGTGCTACAGGGCACTTTATCTGCCAGAAGTCACACTAAGTGATTGCCATCAATAAGGCAAAGAGATTAGTGAGGGGGTGTTGAGTGGGTGGACAGGGGGAATAAAGTAAAGCATCAGAGGCTGCTGGAAGTCGGGAGGTGAGAAAAGAATGTGTTAACATGTATGTGTGGCTGCATTTTTAAATAAAAGTGTTGCTTAGAATATGCATCTGACTCTGTTGTTCATACCCTTGTTGCAGTTTCTTATCATCAATTCATTACCTGCAAATGGGAAAGTGTAACATATAACAGTATTTGTGAGTTCGTACCAGCACTGTACCTCTGGCAAAATAAGTGTTTTCATCATCTTATGAGAGTACGTTGATATTCACTGTATCCCCATAGAGAACAAAAGTCTTAATGTTGCTGAAGGACACAGAAATATTGTATACTTAATTTTTTTTGAACACCTTACAATTTAAAGGTAAACTCATTGTTAACACATCCAAGAGGTTGTGGAGGTCTACGTGATGTAAATTTCATTTGCCCGTGTTGCCAATCTGCAAAACTTTGTGACCAATCTCACTGTGAGGAAACAACCAGTGGAGCATTGTTTTGGGACAAATCAGTCTCCTTGGTTAGAAGAATTAAAGACATCTCAATATACAAATGTTTGGACTCTAGCTTTTGTTAAGTGGTATAAAAAATAGCTTCAAAGTATGACTATACCCTTGCAGTTTTGATGGGAAAAAAACTGAATGTCTGCTGGCAGGGATGTTGTAATTGCAATAACTGTAATACTTTAATCTTATCAAAATGAAGTGTACTTTCAAACTTTAAATCCATCAGCTTATATCATAGTTTTTACTGTCTCCTAAGTATCTATGAAATTCAGGATGAGTGAGCAGGAAAGATATTACTAATTGAATAGCAGACATCAGGAAATCAAACCACCACGTGTTGTGTGAGTGAAGAGAGGAAGTGAGACTGATTGTGTATCTGGGTTTGTTGTGTCTGCAAAACACGCGGAGGAAAAAGTGATATAGAAAAAAACAGAGGACTGAGAAGTTGATCAAAGAAGAAAAGAGACAGAAAAATTCACGTGTGCCTATTGACACACTTACAAAGGTTCTTGTGTGATTTTATGTGCATGCTTGCCAGTAACTGTCTTTGAAGTCAGAGGAAAAGAGACTTGAATTTCAGAGCCTATGCTTTATTAAGCAGGACACACACATGCACAGGCCCAAACATATTCATAATGAACCATGACTCTAATTTTTGGGTAAAAGAAAGGAGACACATTTTATTTATGAATCTATTTTTACAAGTCCACAGCACAGAACAAACTTATGCTCACTGTTTGTGAAGCAACACAAAAGCTTGACTATAACTGGCACCTCCACGTAACTGAACTCGTTGTGCCGGTGCCCCTACCCTCTGCCCTCTCTGGAAGTGGACTTCATCTTTTGACCTCTCCCCATGACCTTTCCTGGTCACATGGTTAGCTATGCTGTGACCCATCATGACCTCATTGGTTAAGGGGGACCCAGCTGTGTTAGGGAGGTCAGGGGGAGCAACCGTTAATAACACTTTACACACCTTTAACACGTGGAGCTGCTGGGTGAAGCCACTTAATCACTTACAATGTGGACAGACTCCAGAATCAGACACTGTCAATGTGGAATTCTACTGTAGGTAAAGTTCTGATGCATATGAAGGATAAAATTTAGAGGAAACTACCTGAACTGTGTTGCGTCCCAGCGTGCCATCTCGTGCAAACTCAGAGTTCACTGGAAATGCAGGGGGTTTGTTTTTGGCTACAAAAACACAATCTTTGCTCACCACCTGAATCACTTGCCAGATTTGGAGAAGATAACCCAGTTTCCATTGGAGAGGCACATGGCCACATAGACGTAAGGGGACTTTCAGCAAATTGTGTCTCGTATATGAGGTGATAACAGTGTTGGGGTCGTTACTCAAAAAAAGTAATGTATTACACTACTATTGTACTCACACTGCTCGTTACATTACTTTCTCGTTACTCTGTAAAATGACCTGATTCGCATTGTCTCATAATTACCAGTTAACAATATAAACCTGAGGCTACAGTTCCACACACCAACCCAAATCCTTATCCTAATGGGGACACATATACGATCTTTCTTTGAGTATTTACGTATGAACACCAAACCAATAACACAAAGCAAAGATGAAAAACAGCCCAAAGACACTTTAAAGCGATCGCCACAGTGATTCTACTGTAGAAACATGAACAGGTAGAAACGCAGGCTGCAAGCCTGACTGCTCATACACTGCCTTTGTTACCTGTTGAAGTTCAGGGTCTGGCTGGTGAGCTGGGGTCGGCATACACTCAGCTTTAACATCATTCTGGATTCTTGGCTAGGTTTGTGTTAGCATGCTGTCTGTGCAGATGGTTGCAAAGAGCCAAAGTTGTATTAGCAGTATAATGTGGTTGTGTCCTGAATGCAGTTTGATGTTTTTTTAGTTTCTATCAGCCCAGTGTGTAGATAACTGAAGAACCTTTGTAATGCAAGTAACAACATAATGTAACTATAATGTAATTACTGAATTTAGTACAGTAACGCCTAACATACTTTCTGTGTGGAGTTTGCATGTACTCTTCCAGGTACTCTGGCTTCCTCCCACGGTCCAAAGACATGAAGTTAGTGGGGTTAGTTTCTAAATTGCCCATAGGTGTGAATGTAAGTGCAAGTGGTTGTCTATCTCTCTGTCTAGCCCTGCGACAGACTGGTGACCAGTCCAGGGTGTACACATCCTCTGGCCCCATGGCAGCTGGGATAAGCTCCACACACACACACACACACACACCCCGTGACCATGAATTGGATAAGTAGAAGAAAATGAATGTATGGAATGCGTATCATCACTGTGTTACTGAAAAATGTAATGTGATTACAGTAACGTGTTACTTTGTAACGCACTTACACTGGGTGATAACCATGACATCAGCCAATATATTTGAAATATCCCAGGATATTTGAAAACAAAGCATAAACCTGTATTTTGAAACAAGGATGACTGTGACCTTATCTTTGATGTCCCAGTCAGACTGCTGTATACTGTATACAGTATGTAACGTGAGCTGTTATTGCCAGTGCCTCACCCTGTCCATTGTCAAGAAAGAAACCTAACATAGTTTTGGCTGTAATTATAGGCCACAGGTTTGATACTGTGACCATTTTCTTTTTTTTTAATGCACTTATTCAGATTCACGTTAATGCTTTCGAGGGCAGAGAATTTTTGAACTCCGCGCTGAGCAGTGAATCCAAACAAATCCTAAGCATGAAGTGTTTTAAGAAGTAAACTTGACATTTATTGAATCAAAGCAAAATAAAAAAAAATGGTGAAATATAAGCCAACCCTCCGTAACCTTCTCTTGGCCTCCTTTCAAAGATGTAAAGCTGTTAGAGGGCTATTCCTTTTTTTTTTTTTCACAGACATCTCTCCACTTCCACGCACACACATGCTAAAACTGATACACTCTACTACATTGTGCTGCTCTGTACAAATAGTTACATATTGCCACAGTTACTTGCTACAGCAAAAGGGGATTTCACAGAGCACTTATAGAAAATCCTTTCTTATTCCCCATAATCCACAATAGACCTGATGTTAAAGGGTCTTCATAGCATTTTCTCTCTGAGCAAGTTCACTTACATCCAGATTATGTTCAGGCCAGGACTTTAACCGCTTTATATGGTCGTTTTTGTCTTTAGAGCTGAGCTGGCCTAGTTTCACCTGTGTCTAATCATAGGGACAGTCCATACTTTAAAGAGTACAGAACTGTTTGTTTCAGCTCATTAGTTTGGCTTGGCAAAACTTAAAAACAGCAGTGCAATACATACGAACCCTAGTGGCATAAAATCAGCACCATGGTGCTGGTTTCTGTCAGAAGAATAAATACGGTGTGATATTGGGGTCAGTGCCACTGGCTGTGTGCTTCAGTCCAACGTTCAAAAAAACAAGACTGTTTTAGTTTCTCAGTGTACATTTTCTGAGCTATGTAATTAGCCTTGTCATCTCTATCACACAGCCACTGCAGCAGTGCCAACACAAATGTACAAAAGCAATTTGGAATCGGGTTAAAAAATGAAATATCTTGGCTCATAAAATTCTGCTAGGAGGGGTTTCCAGTCTGCTTTCTTTGTTCAAAGTGTTTGCTGCAGAAAACTGTGGATTGCCCCAAGGGTTTAATTCTTTCTTTGCTGTCAGTGGAAGAGATGGGTGGGTGGCCCAGGGAATGCTGCACAAATAACATGCTTGTTTACACTGCTTGGATGCAAATGATAGACTGAGGTCACAAACTTGGAGAGTTTATGAGACAAAAGGCGTCTTACATGCAGCCATGCTTTGTGGATGAGATTGGAGGTTTTCGCTCTGAGATTCAACATTACTCCCTAAGGGGTGCGTTTGATCTGGCCCCTCGTCGCCTTGGTCTGATGTGCACTGCTCTGTTATGGCTGCATCTTCTCTGCTTCATATCGTTACAAATTCTGATTCTAAAAGTTCAAACAAGAAGTCCCCGAGGAGGACGACTGGTTCTACTGCAGAGCAGAGAATGTGAGCACCCCGCTGATACTTCCCTGCTTTTCGAAAAACTGGGGAAGATGAGGTCGGATTGGGGGATTCGAGAGAGAGAAATGTTTGAGTAGCTGACCATCTTCTCAACAGCTGTGCAGCAGGATGGGTCGGAGTTTACAAGCTTCGAGTGTCAAACACATGGAGAATATGGTTGAGAAGAATGTAGAGTGACAACACATGACAGAACTTGAAAGCTAAGTTAATTCTTGTGCCGGGTTTTTATTTTCATTTTTCAGTCACAAGCAGAATGGCACACATATTAACAAACTGGGCACTCTGATCTATATTATGGCAACACAACAATGGGGGAAACACAAAAGAGAAGGGCAAAAAAAAAAGTCACAGGAACTGTGGATAGTAACAAAATAGCAATAGACGGAGTTTAGTGGAGAGTCCACCCCAGTCTTCCATGATCATTGCTAAGGTCAGACTGAAAATGCCACATTGCAAACAGGCCAGACATACCTGTCAAGTGCATCAATTTAAATAGGTGAATGGATGATGAGAGACAGACAGGAGGACTGGAGGCAGACAGATACAGGGAAGGAGAGCAGACCACTGTGTCAAGTACAGAGCACAGGCAGAAGGAAGAGAGGGAAAGAGATAGTGAGGGGGCACAAAGAGAAAAAAAAGACCCAGAGAGAGAACAAGCCTCCATGTAATGAGCGTCAACTGGGGGCAGAGAAGTTTTGATGACAGGAGCAGCTAGTGGTGGACAAATGTGTGTGTAGATGGATTTCACTCCCTGATAGCTTATTGCAAAGTTTCTACCCTTTTAACTTCGAGAGTGAGCATTAGATTGATTTCCCTGCAGAAATATCTGGGTGCCTGCAAGACAAATTCCAACCTAATTGTGACTTTAAAATGACAGCCAGCTGAATGTTTACGTTCTTCAACATGTCAACCTGAGCGATACAAAGTCATCTAGGAAGGAATAATGAGCACATCGATGCTGCCTTCTGCATTCATCTTCAAAGCGATCCACTGAAAACAGCAAAATACCAACAGTTTAGTGACTAAACAAAATAATTATGTGTATGACATTTAGAGTGATTCTGTTGCTAAATCTTTGGTTTGCATGGGACATGCCATTGTTGGCTGAGAGAGGGTGATGAGAAGGGAGGAGGAAGGAGGTGAAAAAAAATCGGTGGGGAAGAGAGAAATGTGAAGGGGGGTCCCAGTCCCCTGGAGAGCCTGGCCAGGCATTAATCTTCTCCCTTGACAGCTCTCTGAAAGTTTCTCAAGAAGGGCCATTTCCTTGAGCTATTATAATGCTTCACTCAAGCACAACCCCAATGCTGAGCATTTGAGGGAAGGAGGGAAGGCCGGATGGATAGAAAGAGAGAAGAGTGGATAAGTTTGTAGGACCTCAGGAGCAGAATATATAGGATCATTTGATGGATCAGCAACAATCTGTCATACAGAGGAAAAGGCACTAAAACTATAAAACTTCATACCAGAGTACACCCTGAACAGGTCCAGATTTACTAATCTACAAACACGCAAATGCTGTTTGGAAGCTTATATACTTGAACACATCAGAATTTGATGTTCCTTGGTTAGCGAGACAACACAGTTAGGTAATTTCTTCTCATAAAATAACTGGGTAGTACAGTTATGACAAAAGGAATCTATCCAAATATCTAACTTTAAACTTAACGATGACATTTGATGACCTCACCAGTATCCTTAATGACAAGTTTTGACACCTCACTATATATCAATAAAGATGTGGTCTGACGACCATTAGAATAGTTTCCGGGTTTTTGCAAGGATAGCTGCATAGACAGAAACCACCCTCACTAACTTCTGATGCACACCAAATCATTTTGTTCTATAAGCAGGCCTGAAATATGACTGAAACCACTCAGTTCAGAAAAAAGCTTCAAGGGTTACTCCTAGTAGGCTTTCAAAGGGTAAAGAGTTAAAGCATTTTTGAAAAAGTGGACTCCCACATTAAAATCATATTATGACATTGCCTTTTCTTCTGCTGGCCTAAAATAATCGATCTGTTTCAATATCTTCCAGAGCTAGTACGGTACATTGCTTTTGGGATTTGAAACCCAGCAGACATGGTATTCACTCAAACTAAATTTAATAGTTACTCTTTAATTACTGACAATGTAGAAACGGGTTGCATGTGTGACATGGGTTGATGATAAAACACTTTTTCAAATTCAATGTAACACAATACTATTGTGTTACAATAGTATGGTATTGTGATGTAATGGATTGTAATGGTATTGTGCATCAAAACCATTACTTGGTATGACCATGTGTCTCCTGTCCCGTTACAGGATCCCTTTCTGTTCATGGGAAACATATTATGCAATATCTCCAACAAATTTATCAACAGGTAAGCTAAACTATTAGTGATGCTGACAGCAGATTTTCACAATGAAGAAGAATGGAGCATGGGATGAAAAAAGACCATGTCTGGAGGATTGACTTTGATACTTTCATTAAAAAGTATCCATCATGATTTCAACACTGTTGTAGAAATAAAATGCTAAATAGGCTAAACAGCCTAATAAGTGGGATAAGCACAGTGTGATAAGAACATCTAACTGAGCCAAGTTTTTTTTTTTTTTTCTTTTTCTTTTTCAGATTTCTGCCTCCCCAGCTATCATAAACTCACATCGATTCTCAAACGCTGCTTGGGAAATATCCATGGGCCTGTGTGGTTCTGCAAACATGATAGCAGTTTGTTGCTTCCTTCTGCTGTGGGCTATCACACACCAATATCTATTAATCTGTACATTTGCTCATCTCTTTCTCTTATTTTCAAACAGTCTATCATTAATGCCAGTTTGCACCATATTGTGCATCATGCCTTGTGAATATCTGCTGAAGCCACTAAAAGATGCATGTGATTCCAATTCACCATGCACACAAACACAATTATTTGTTGCAGTCAGGACTGGCAGTGCAGGCAGTGTGGGCTATTGCAGATTGCCCTTCAGGTAAGGACCAAACTGGCACTAATAACCAACTATACCTTCACCTGTGATTAAAATTCACCACAAATCGCACAGGGTCGAAGCCACAGACTGGGCTGGGTAGCTTCTAAATCAGACAACAAATTAGTTTCTTGACCCTTCTCCTGTTCAAGGACAGCAGTGGCCTCCTCTAGAAGACCAGGAACAGTGACTGTGAAACTTGGAAAAAGTGGAGAGAATGTAGGATGGCAAGAGGAGATGGGATAAAGGAAGAGGGTGGCCATGGAGAAAATCAGGAACAAAAGCAGGTAATGAAGAGAGGGATGAAATAAAAAAGACAAGTACCTTAATTAGAAAGGAAGAGCGAGAGTTTCAGTGCAATTGAGGAAACAATAGATTGTAAAAACAAAGAGGACTGGAAAAATGCAAAAGAAGAGTTAATGTAAAACTGTTCAAAGATCCTGAGTCTGTGCCTCTGCTTGCCAAAAACCTGAAAAGCAGACAGGGCACATTGTTGGCATAATCAAATGAGTGAATATGCGGATGTGTGATGAATCACCTTGGAACAGGTGAAAATTAGATGCTCTGTTGAATTACAATGCAGTGGGGAACTAAATTATTCAACCAGTGACAGAACAGACGTTTACATGGTACTCTGTAGCTTTCAGGATGGTAATGAACTGAAGTTTAACATTTAGGTTGTAATTAGATTTTAGCCCACTGCATGGTTAATTTTCTGTAGTTATGAAAACTTTTCCAAACCAGAAATGTCAATATTTTTCATCTGTCTCCTAAACAGTTAGTTGTTTACAATAAATTAATTGTGTTAAACATACATATAATCTGTTTACTCTACAATGTGAAATGCCAAATATGCTTCTCAATCCACAAGTCATGGGCTATCCATGGCCATGATTCTCTTAAGATGATTTTATTGGTTTTCCACTCAGTATGTGCGCTTTTTTATGTATTCAGTGATTTCTTCAGTAGTCCATTATGTGGTCACTGTTAAAATACTGCTTCGAGGTTACTCATTCAGCCTTCCATGCACATCTTTTGTGGACCTTGGTCTACCGAAACTTGTCCCAAGAATGTCCTTGAAAAGTTGATTATTTTTCAGCAGCGGGGAAAGCATTTCCTTTCTCGTTGCATTTAGTTATGGTATGTCTGTGTAAACTGGTCCTTGATTTCCAGTACTCAAAAACATCAAAGACTTGTATGTGTACTAGGGAAACAATTGTATTTTTTACACTCATAGCTCCATGATGGAAGGAAAAAAATTACATAAAAACAAGAACAAATGCACAGTACTGTGCAAGAGTCTCAAACCACCCTGTATTTCTTTACATTATGCTAGGGAAATGGGAAATAGATGTAACAATTTATTGACACGTGCAAACAAAAATGGAAATACAGTATAAAATTCTAACTAGCTTGGAAGTCAATATTAGGTATTTATTCTTCAATGCACCCTGAACTCTCTTAGGCAAGCTTTCTTGTAATTTCTTTAAGTAGTCTTCAGGAATAGTTCTCCAGGGTTCTTGAACGACATTCTTTGGATGTTGGCTGCCTTTTGTTCCATTTTCTTTTAAGATGATCCCACACTGCTTCAACAATGTTGAGGTCCTGGCTCTGGGGAGGCCAATCCATGACTGATAGTGTTCCACTGCATGTTTTTCTATCCAGCTATGCTTTTACTGCAGTGAGTTTGGGATCATTGTCATGCTGAAAAATTAAGCCGCTGCCAATCAGATGCTTTCCAGATGGTGCACCACTGGCTGAAATGCAGCCTCAAACCATGACAGAGCCTCTACTGTCTTTTATAGATGGCTGTAGACACTCACTGTTGTAGACACTCCCAGCCTCTTTCATACATATTGATGATGATTTGAACCATAAATTTCAAATTTGGATTCATCACTCCATAAGACCTGTTGCAAGTCCAGTTCTTGTGTAATTTGGCATACCTCAGCCTTTTCTCCCTGTTTCCCTTTTCTTAAGAATGGCTTCTTGACAGCCATCCTTCCACTGAGACCATTTCTCATGAGCCTTCAGTGAACAATAGATGGACCAACTGAAGGGCCAGATGCATCTCTCAGGTTCTATGCCTGGTCTTTGCTGGAGTTTTTCCTATGCTTTTAAGGACATGAGGCAAGATACAATTTGAAATTGGTTCTTTGCTGTTATGTTTTCTGTTATGTGTAGACACAACACCAGTCCATCTCTTCAGTTAGGTGCCTTTTTATGCTTGAATTGTTCACAGGTCAAAAATACTCCTGATACAAAAACTGAATTGAAAATGAGTGAAAAATCAGTCAATGTCCAAAGAAAGACCTTCAGAAAGAATGGAGAGCTATTGCTCAAGACCACTGAAAAAAGGAAGTCTGCTTCCTTGGAAGCTTGGAAGCAAAATAAAAAGAAATGGGGGGGCTCAAGACTTTTGCACAATACTGTAGGTATATGTAAAACTTTACATGAAGATTCATGGGCTTACATTGGACATTTTGTTATTAAGCCAAGAGGACATTTTGACTGACATCAGTGTGTATCAGTTTGTGTCTTTTCATCATGCTTGAAAGTGTGCTTTTTGAGTCACTTAACAGCATGTGTGCATTGTTGCCTAAACAGTGATGTTTTTGCCGGACAAGATTTTTTTTTAGAGGCAGCTGTGTAACCTACAAAGAAATTCAAAACAAAATTTCACAAACAGTGGCTCTGAAATAACACAGTCAGACAGATAACCTGTAGGTGATGCATGACCATCTGGGAAACTGATATTTAAGTATCAAACCTCACTTTGCATGGTATGTGATGGCATTTCCATACCATCAATCAACATGTGGGATCTGGAGAGAAAGGAAGACAGATTTTGGTCTCAAGATCAAAACACAAGTTTTCACTGTCATGGTGGTGAGGTAAAGAAGGCATCTTAAACGACCTTGCAATGCTCTACTCATCAATCATCTGCAGGTCATCAAATAGGCAAGGACAGTGAAGAGCAAGACAATTGGATTCACTAGTTGTGATGGATCCCATACTGGTAGCTAGGTAGACTTTTTTCTTTTCTTTCTGGAAGGTGATTGGAACAATGGGATAGAGAGCACAATGGGCAAGAGAACATGTATGGTTTTAGTTGTTATGGAAGCGGTAGAGGTATGTGGTTATGTGTCTCTAGTAAAAAAAAAGTGTGTTTCTGTTTTGCATTATATAACAAACACACACACATACTCTCAAACAACCATGTGTACACATTCACACAATTTGGCCTTTAAACAAGGTCAAGACTGTAGCTAGGTAACAATCGTAACTCATTAACATCCGGGAAGATCCATTGCCCTTGATATTGGGCTGGACAGTCCCTCTGAAGCAGACTGTCTTTGGACATTTCAAGCCTGTCAGTTCAATCCCATACAGCCTGTAGCAGAGGGACATCTGCAGCCCAGAAAATCTGTCTTTTCTACTTCTACAATATTTCCACTCTTCACTGTGTTAAGATTAAACACCAAGCAGTTGAAGCTCTTGTTATAGGTACTTACACTGGCAATTATGTGGAGGCTCTACCCACTGACTGGTGCACCACAAAAGTAGGTGGTAGAATTGTGACTTTACGTTCAAAGTACAGCATTTGTGATGATATTTTGTTTCTTTCATGTTGTGGTGCAAAGCAATAACAATAGCAGTAACGAATAGGCTTGTGATATAAATTGCTGAAAAAGAGCTCACCAATTAAGTACTACCAAGAAAGAGGCAGTCTTTCTCACATGAGCTACATTTTACAAACTTCAGTGCCATCATTGTCTATTAACATTTACTAATGGACACAAAGTGGCAATAAGCATAGCTTGAATTCCAGTCAAAAGATACCTAAGTGCAACATTAAATAATCTTGTCTTATTAACTTACTTCTTCCAGATTTTGCAGCAATCTCACTCCATGAATGTAATAACCGGTACTCCCTCTGCTCCTGCATATAAGGATTGCAGAGCTGTACGGTGGCCCTGAGAGGTCAAATGCACTGCAACTTAAGAAAACACCAGCAAATAGAAAAATGCCGCAAAAGCACACAAAACACAACGGAAATAGAAAAAATGCAGCAAAAGCTAAAAAAACAAAAAATAAAATCACAAAACAAAATGCAAGTATTTATGGGGGGACAATAACAAACCAGCTGCAGAAGTGACAAGCTAACAGTAAACAGCTAGTCCTTCGAAGGCCTGAAGTGAGCGGCTGTTAAATTGGACGGTCTAGCCTACTCCTGCTGCTCTTGTTGCCTAGCAATCATGACAATAGCAGCTACCGACGTGGTGGACAGCATATTTGACAGAAATACAGAAAATCTTAATATAATTTGTTTGACTTTTACTGGAGAAAATTGGGAGGTTATCGGCTGATCTTTTTTTGGTGGTGTCATTTTAATAGTTGCGCACTTCCAGTCTTTGTAATACAGCTCAAACTAGTTTGCTAATGTAGCTCATGAGACTAGTGTCATTTCATTTTGACGGTACACATATAACAGGTCCTACATTATATTTATATTATTTTTATTATGATATTTTATATACATTTTTTTAAATAATCAGTGGTGGAATTTAACTTAGTTGTCTCAAATACTGCATTTCAGTTAAACTTAAGGTACATTTATGTATTTCTATTTCATAACACTTTATACCTCTATGACTGTCTCAGAGACAAATGTTAATTTATTGCAACCACTACAACTGTCTGAAAGCTTTAGTTAGTTATATTTAAGGGCAATATCCCACAATGATAGCTAAAAGTAAACCAAAAAGATGTGATTATTTTTCATGTTTCAGAAAAAATGAGGGTAAACGGATGTAGTATATTTTCTTTTATCAGCGCATTAAACAGTCTGAGGTTTTTGGGTGGGTCTAACAGGAGAGAGATGATACAAACACATGACATCCTTATAAAATATGATGTAATGCTTTAGATTAACCCAAAATATTTAAAGCATATAAAAATGTACAGCAGTAATATGCAACACACACATGAATGTAGCAGTAATATTTATAAAAACAAACCAAAAAACCCACCATGAGTTTCACGTAACATAAAAACACTAACAGGAGTTAGACATTTATGTTCAGGTACATTTTGGTGTTGATACTTACACACCAACTTTATGAATGTACAACTTTTCACAGCTCTTTATACTTTTTACTTAAAGGAGCTGAGTACTTTTTCCACTGAAACCAGCACAATCCCACTTTGATGACAAAAATATTTTAACTAAAATCTATCCTGTCCTGCAGGATAAACCTCAGTGATTCACCGCATATTTGTTATTGTAAATTCCTATATGTCAGTTATATTTGTGTTGGAAATACCTCTGCAAATAAAGGAAACAAATATTTAGCATTTGTTTTAAATGTTTCCACCAGTCCCTCATCTACAGAGAACAGCTGTCTATTCTCCCCCTGTTTTCCTCTCCATCTCTCAGCTGGCATGCCTGGCTCCTCTTCCTCCTCGTCTTCCTCACACACTGCTGAATTTGTCCTGGTGTATCATCAGGGGTGGAAAGCCTCTGTCCCGTCATCTCTAACCTTGCAGCAGTGGGTTTCTCAGTGTCTCCTGACTTTGGACACTTGCAGTCCTAAGACAAAGGAAATCAACCACAGCAGTTAACAAAAATAGCAGCAAAAGTTAAAAGTTCATCAAACATCTGTTAATGTGCAAGATGAAAACACAATTTTGACTTATAATCACATGGACATACTTTATATATTTTAATCATAGAAAAAAAAATCAGAGAAAGAGGAAATGGAACACAAAATCCTGCAGAAGTGTTGGGCTTTATAACAAAGGTGACAGGCTCAGGTTGTATAAAAACTGAGAACCTACACAGACACGTTGTATAAAAGCATGACAAAAACAGCACAGAAACAGGAGGAGGATTTCTCCATTTACTGCCTGTTTATTATTAGGGGTTCTATCAAGGATGAGAGCTCATTTAACTGTAAACTTCAGCACAACATGGTTAAATAGGTCTGTTTCCTTACCACAATTGACTGGCCAAAGGTCTGGTCCCCGTGGATAAATCTTTTAGCTTAAAAAGTGAACTGTCTGCTCGTTTCTTACTAAAACATTAAAGTACGTTTGACTTCACAGTGCCAAACAGACCCAGCTTCAGTAGAAAACTAACCAAACTAACCAACCAAAGCATGTGGGACCTGAGCTGCATTAAGTGGACATCACTAATGTCACATAAATTAGCCGAAATTTAGCTAAATTTAACGTTTTAAGATTCTTCGTTATGTTGACATTTGTTCTGCTGGATATTTAAGTGAGACAAAACCCAGTACTTACTTTTAAAAGTTTATTCCTGGACCACTACGCTTGGACCGTCTGCCATTTTTTCCAAAATAATATCTTCAATGATTCTTGGGATAGGGTGGGCAGTGAAGGAGACACCCGAACTGCCCTTCAAATCCGGTGAAAAGGAGGACGAATTTGTGGGCTGCGTTTCGAGGAGTTTTTGAATTTGGACAGCCTTCATCCCCTCGCTGTGATGTAATCGGCCTTCAAATGTGGCCTTCGAAGGATGCGGCCCCTGAATTTGGACACAGCCTATTTCACTTCCACAGCTGATCCATCATGTTATTGTGTCTCCAGAAACACTTCTGTTGTGTTTTGTGAGCTTTTTTTTAAAACTTATATTGTGTTTAATTCAACTTCCGTTGTGTTTTGTGTGCTTTTGCAGTGTTTTTCTATTTGCTGGTGTTTTCTTAAGTTGCAGTTCGTTTGACCTGTCAGGGCCACCATAGCGATGCCTAAAAATACAAATCAACCTATGATGACTTATCATGACCCCAGCTTGTGGATAGAGCATGTGCATTTTGCACATACGCGAGCTGCATTACAAAGACTGGAAGTGCGCAACTATTAAAATGACACCACCAAAAAAAGATCAGCCGATAACCTACATATCCAGCTGGTGAATCTTATAGAGGATGCATCACTTAAGTTGCTTCAGCCTGCCAACAATTGCTGCCCATTTGCAAGCTGCTTTTCAATCCATGTCCACCCCAGCTCCTTCTTTCAACAAAAACTGGACATTACGTTTTGTTTTTTTTTTTAAGTGCATTTTATGGCAGATGCTCCATACTCCAAATGTAAAAATAAAATAAAATAAAACTAATGAGAAAAAAACAGCATTGTTAAAAAAGAAATAAAGGGGTGAGAAAAAATAAAAATCCACCAGATTATTTTATGAAGGTAACAAAATTCTCCATTAAATGAAAGAAATATTCCAGCTACTCTGAGTTTGCTGGAGTTTGTGTGTATTTAGGTGCACATGCTGGGGTGTGTCACATGTTTGTTGCTGTTTGGGATCAGAGGGAGGGGGCAATTCAGGTGGTCGGCAGATTGGTTTCATACTGGAGGACTGTGGCTGCTGGCAAAGTCAGCTCTTCAGATACCACAATTACCCGGGACAACGCTGTGTTCAGCTTTTTTGGTTGCATCAGTCCGCACATTCATGTAGGCATGCAATTTTGCTGATTACTGCAATGCTATTGTGGACTGTTGTGAATACCAGGATGGTTGTTTTGCACAGTTGGTTATTTTACTAACCTTGACTTAAACAATTAATTCTTAAGCTTTGACCCAAAGGCATGCTTGGTCCTTTGACATGACCACCACAAGTTAGTGCATACATGTAAATCACAGTTAAGGTTAATTTATTACATCTATTCAAGCAGGAATTATGGAATCAGGGACTAATCTGTTGAAAAGCAATAAGGTTAAAACGGTCATAAGAAATGAACATAGTGAAACCATGTAGACATGCTGTCAAAGTCAGCTATGAGAAGAGGTTATGTGTGAATGTGTGGTGGTGGTGGAGATGACTGCTGTGAGTAATGGCTCCTGTGTGACAGGGCCTTGGGAAATGGAGTCAAAGCGATCAATATGTTATAATGTTAACAACGATCCCTCCTTCCATTGTGCTGCCAGAGACAACCTATTACAGATCCATCCCATCCCATCATCACCACCACTGCCGACACAATGCAGAGAGACGGAGGGTAAGAAAGAAAAAGAAAAGAGGCCAGGTATGAGGGTTTGAATGCCAAAACACAAAGCAAGGCTCACTCACATTCAAAAGTAAGACTTTTATTTATTTATTATTCTATTTATCTATTTATTTATTTATTTATTTTTGTCATGCACTTGTTGGTTATTTGCTTTGGTCGATTTGCAGCTCGATGGGAGGCGTCTTGCAGTGAAGTGATCCCCTTGCCATGCATTGATTACCTATTAATGAAGGAATATTGACAAAAGCATTTGGTGTCTGAAAATGTCTGAAAAGATTGCTTCTCACAAATATTAAAGTTGTTAGTGTCTGTAAAAGCAACGTCTTAGAACACAAAAAACTTTTATTTCAGAGATATAAACCATTTTTTGTTTTTTTTGGTCACTATTAATTACTGAAAGTGAGCTGCACCATGAAAAGTTACAGTTGTCCTAAAGTGGTTTGAAACAGCTGGCTTAAACAGTTCAGCCTGTCACTATATCACTATATCCATCCATTTGTTGTGTTTTTCCTCCAGGGGATTTGTGTATGTCTGTACTGGTGAATGTGCAATCCAAGGGGCCTGTCAGACCAGGATGAGCAGTGAGCAGTGAAGACAGATAACATCAAGCATGTCTTATGTGCTACATGTGGAATTTTCATTACATAGGAAAGTCAAATAGTCACACATGCCTGCAACGCCATCCGCATGACAAGGATGAATGGGGGGACATGGTCAGCTGACGCTCGGCAAAGTCTCAGCTTCTGACCTTCTGTCTTCACCGCCCCACACATACACATACATACACACACTCTCTGTTTCCCTCTCTCTCTGCCTCTCTCTCTATAGATTTTTTTCTAAATTTTCCAATATCTGGGCTACTAACCCTTATAGTAGACCTTAAGAAACATATGATACAAACATGCACACAAACATGTTGATACACCATTGGATACAAACAGGCCCAATCTCAACCAGGGGGCCTCGACCTGGGGGCCCTGCAACCCCACCAACTGTACATTCTAAAGTTTATGATCTTGACCTCATATGCAAGTGCCACAGGGGCACGTAGAGGGGATCAGCTTAAGTGAAAGAGCCATTACTCGTTCTTCCTGCTGTGACCCCCCAAGCTGTGGACACAGATCAAGTTGCCCTCCCTCCAGATGTGAGACAAGCGGGCATCTTCGGGCTCCAGTAATGTGCATGTGTGGGCACACTCCAGTGTCAGCATTGTCACATTACCTGGCACTTGACGCCACTGACCTGTCAGCGAGATGGATAGGTTTGAGACACTAATGTAATGTTAGGGTGGATCTTTTTGCACTTTTTGATGCCTTGCTTTCCTGTAACAAGCACCTCGTGGGTAGCTTACCCTGCAAAACCGAGTCCCGCCCGCATGTCTGGAGACAGCACTTCTGCGTTGACTGCTCGCTTTCAACTCAACCGTGGTGATCTATCACCTCTGATGTCTTTATTAACAGCTTTATTTTAAGCCCTGCGACCAGACAGGGCTGTTTGTGTCAGCATCCCTGGAAATTCACAAAAGTCACCACGAGTCGTGAATCTCCCTGCCTGTTCCCAAATAATCAGACAGTGGGTGCAGATCAAAAAAGATCTGGATTTTATGATAGCATGACTGTCAGTACACCCATGCTGTTTATAACTTAATCAACATCTGTTTTCTTTATTGATCCCCCTGCTCAAATTTTTATAGTGGCCAAATGCAGAGAGGAGATTGCATTTCTTATTCTGAGTGGCCGGCTTATCAGATTTTCCCTTCACATTAACGTTGTCAAACACCGAGCATAGATTTGAGCATTAAGCAGGCAATACGTCAATATGAAGACCAAAGCGGTAACACTTAAAAACCTTTCATCCTACCGCTGCCACTTGAAAATTTAATACATCGGTGTCTGGTGTTATGAATCGCAAGATGGCTGCTGAGGACCTGTCATTACTTAGGATGTGCCAAGTCCTTCCTAACGCAGGGCCCGGGTTTGCACGTCAGCAGGTGTTAATTTATGTTCAAGCCACAGAGTCGTGGTCAAATTCCAATCAATGAAGTATCACCGGGAGGTTAGGGGATTGACCTGGCCCTGGAATCAATTTCTTTATCCATAACCAATGGAGAAGTTTTTTTTTTTTGTTTTTTTCACAGTTCCCTCAACTGCTTTTGACTTCCAGTATTTGCATTTTTAATTCCAGATTAATATAACACATTATTTATTTATTTATTCTGAAAACATGAAGGAGTAGCCCAAAATCTTAATAATCTTTTTTGCCAGTATAATTTAAGCAGCATTAGATACTGTGATTTGTACTTATTCTATTCTTCCTTGTAGCACGTCAGTTGACATGAGTGGATACTGAGTCTGTGCTGTGGTCTGGAGATTTAGTACGGAGGAATTGCTGTTAATCATTTTTTTTCCATAAAACAAATTATTCTGAGGACTTTAGAGTGCATTCCACCCTGCAGTGAAGCAAACCCTCCCTCCGACAGGAAGGCGAGACGTCCCACAAGCTGCTTCTTCACGCACGCACACAGACACACACACATGCGTGCATGTTTCCACACATGCAAGGAGATATTCAGACAGACAAATGCTCTCAGACAGATAGATTTGCATGCACAGAGCCAACAACATTTTCAGCCAACCCCAACACACAGACAGCCACACTCACACACCCTCTCAGTGGATATAACCTAACCCCTATCCTTTTACATTGCGTCTCAGATAGCAGTGCAGGACTAATGAGTGTGCATACACACTGTATACCATGTACAAATTAATGTTGCTGGGGTTTGTGGGAAGCACTGTAAAGCTTGGGAATCTACACGAATGCTCACACATTCACCAAATCAACAAGAAGACATCCGCTAACACAAACAAATGTGCCCATGGACAGGCAAATATACCCACTCAAAGCACATTCCTATAAATGCACTCATTCCCAAGGGATACTTTGTCTCATAGGGTGATTCTGCTGAGTGAGATACACAAATATCAGCGACAGTATTCACATGATGATTCTGGCATATTTCTAAGTAACACGGCACGCTGAGAAATGCATTCATGTAGGCTCCTAACATGACAGGCGTGGCTCCGGTTCTCAAAGTGCCACATACAGATGTTTTCCTTCTCACAGTGGGGTGGAATAACAGAGTTTAGATTCAAAGTTAAGGCTTACAATTATCCCATAATTAACTATGTTTGGTTTGTGTCTGTTTCTCAAGAGATGAGAGGGTGGGATAGGAGGATGTTACACTAGAAAAAAGACATTATTACCAAGTTTTTGAAGGAAGCTTAAAAAAAAAAAAGGAATCAATTGTATGTACACACAAACACACATATATACACAAAGCTGAGTCTTTAAAATGCATATCTGATGGCAAACAAGGACATATGCACTCAGGCAGATAATGTTACATGCATATCAAAATTAAATTAGCCAACGCTATCGTCTTTCTCCCAAGAGCAGCAGGGCCCGTCTGCAAACATCAGACAAAGTCTCTACAAAGGACCTGTTGGATGTCATTGTTTATAGCCAGTTCCAACCTCCCAAACCCCAACTCAATAAGCGCTCCTGTGTTTATGCAGAATGTATTTTCATTAACTGTAGCAAATTACATTTTAATCCGTGAAGCGCATTTCACTGAAGAAACTGTTTGACTGGTCTGAGATTGGCACGAGTTACCGCAGTGCATAACGCAGGGAAACAAAAGTGAGAGATGATGAAAGCTGTTGTTTGTTGTTATAAGTATAAATCTTATAGTTAGGGCTGGATCAGGTGACCCTGAAGCCTCCCTTAGTTACGCTGCAATAGGCCTAGGCTGCTGGGGGCTTCCCATGATGCACTGAGCGTTACTCCTTCTCTCACCTCTCTTCACTCACCATGTGTTTATACACCACTCTGCATTTAATCATGAGTTATTATATTATTATTAT
>VUQS01075883.1:5011-30598 GCA_015108495.1 Heterochromis multidens
AACTTATAACCCCTCCTTCACAATACCTGCCTTGGCAATAAACAACAGCCTGGTGAAATCAGTAACTACCTGGTGAACATATCACAATATTTTGCAGCTAAAGGGACAGGTATTATTCTCAGGTGGAGACCAGAATAGAGCAAAAAGTAAAAGGAACATTGGACTGTAAGCTAAAAATACTCCAAATAACACTTGCTTTGCTAAACATTCATAAAAATTCTTAACACACTGAACATAAGTGTTAAAGTGCTCATAACTGAGCCAAGGCAGCTCACTCTCTGCTCATCTCACTTTTAAGGGAATTATTGTATTTTGTATATATTCATTTTCTTTTCTTTGTTCTTTTTAAATGTACTTTAAGAAGTTTGTAGTGCAGTAAAAATAACACATTTTGGGGTCAACTTGAAAGAAAGGCAGATGTGAAATGTAAAAATCAGGTCAGCGGTCAAATGTGACATGATATTTGGATGCAAACCATAATGTGATAATATAATACTATAATATAATAATATTCAGAATCCCCATATACCAGTATAATTTCCTAAATGACACCAATACAAACAAAGGCAGTAGAAATTTAAGCAAAGTTTTAAAACTAAAAGACATTTTATGAAAGTTTGACCTTATTTGACCTCGAAGAAGAGGTCAGAAGTCTAAAGTAACGTGATATTTAGAATCCCCATATATCATATGTTGTCAATACAAACAATGGCAGGAAGAAACATAGTTTTAAATAGATCTATATAGGGTTATTTTTACTTTGACCTTCAGATCAATCTATTGACCTTGAAGCAGAGGTCAGAGGTCAAATGTGACATGATAGTTTAAATCTTTATAAGGTACTTTCTATATGTTAACAATACACACCACATCTGTAAGAATCATAGTTTCTAAGTTTTAAGGCTTTTTGTCAATTTTCGACCAATAACTCATTAAGTTGACCTTGAAGACTTTGGTGGATGTGAGCCACATTATAATGGATTGTTAAAATGACCCCACTCTACACCCCTACAAAGTTTTATCAGAATTCCTTCAAAACATTTCAAGCTATCGTGTTTACAGTCAAAAGGCCCGCAAACGCTACCAAAAATTTAACCTCCGTGGCGGAGGTAATTATATAAAATGTGTATAATATATATGATCTATATTATATCATTATAACACAAACTGTGAATAGCATGGTAATTTTTGCTTGCATGATATAGTTAATACAAATTAGTCATTAAAACTATAAAGATGATCATATCCACATCCTCAGTCTGATAACCAACTTAACTAAACTAAAGTTTTCAAATAAATGTGATAAAAGTCCAGTTATTATTGAAAGTCATTCCCTAACCAGACCACTAATTATTGAGGGAGAGAGCATAGAGTGGGTTAAGATGTAACAATACCTGGGTCCTCACCTCAACAGCACCAGCTGGACCTGGAAAAGAGTACAGAAAAGAGCAATCAATTTTACCTGCTAAGGAAACTCAGATATCTTTTGAGGGGAGTGTTTTGTGAGTCTGTGGTGGCATCAGACAGCGTCTTTGAAGTGGTCTGCTGGGGCAGTGTTATTACAGCAGTAGACAGGAAGAGACAGCTCTCTCCAAAGGAGGTGCTTTCAGGATCCAGTAGAGGAGGTGAGAGAGAGGGGGATGATTGCCAAACTCCTGGCCATTAAGGGCAACACCTTGAGTGTTCTGTGCAGCACCTTCACCGGCAGCCTGCTCCATCCACATTGTATAAGGAAGTACTAGGGCAGGCCCTGTGTTCCTGCTGCTGTTAGACTCCACAATGTACATCGTTGCTTCCAGCAGACCCAAACAGCTGCAGATATCACACGGTACACTTTTTGTTTTTTCATAGGGACCTCATACAGTGCTACAATATCCATCATGTCTCCAGACTATTTCTCTTATAACATAACTTAATTTCCCACTTTTTACTATAATCAATAAAAAATAATATAGCTACTTATGTTGCCAATCAGTATGTGATCATTTGGGTAGAAAGGTTTATTAGCAAGTAAAGATCTCATTTCTTAGAAGAAAAGGTCAATTACCATATGGTCATGATTGCTCTTTTAAGGGTGTTAGAGAGAGAAGAGAAGAGAAGAGAAGAGAAAAGATACTAAGCACTTAAAAGTAACTCAAAGGTTTAGAAGTAACAATGTCTTTTCCATCCTTTGCCTTGTCCTCTAAAATCAGTCTTACTCCATCCCCAACATCCCCAGAGGTAAAAAGTAAAGGCATGACATAAAAGCCACTTCTAAATTATTGATCGTTGCCTTCAGAGGTGCTCAGCATGTTTTTGTCCAGGAGAGTTCAGATTCAGAGCTAGGCATGTCACTGTCCTGAAAAACTCAGCGTGACCCTCCCAACACTTCACACAGTTCCACCTCCCTATGCTCTTATTTTCCAAGCCTCCTAAGACAAAAACAGCAAGGTACGAGGTTACAGTCTCACAGTTCCTGAGAAACTAAGGGCATGAAAAAGTTAAAATATGCCTACATTTGAGTTAAAACAGTTGTTGTACAATTTAATTTAAAACAAGAAAAAGACCAACAAACTGAAAGTTGTCAGTTTAAACCCTTGCTGTGAAAATATATTATAATAATATATGTAATATACATAAACTAACACTCTTAACAGTCTTTAAGCAGCTGTCCCTTTGCTCTTATGTGCAGCACTTAGCCATTAATCTCTCTAAAACATTGGTTAAATGGCATTAAGCAGAATTTGTTTCCCTTTACTTATAACAAGTTTGGTAATGTATAATACTTTCCAGTTAAATTTGAAATCTTAAGAGTCTTTTGCCTTACTTTATTATAAAAAATTACCTGCCATATTTTGGCTGTATGATTTCTTTCCAAATAACCAACAAATGTGTCTTACTTGTCAAATTTCTCAAAATTAGCTCAGTGTAGTTGTAGCATTTGTTTGTTGCAGTAACATGTATTTTCTGATGTTTGCTTGCTGATTAAGTTATTTTATAGGGACTCTAATGATCTCTTCCATGTCAAAAAGTTGATTCAGTTAATACACTGGGGAACTAATGTATGATGTTACCATAGTGGCATTTGTCATTTTTAACCGCAAATCAGAGCCAAGGAGAAGACACTGCCAACCGTTACCGGGTTTTAAAGTTTTATTGAACAGGAAGTGGCAGGTGATTGACTGGGAGCAGCTCTAATCTCTACATGGGGGAACTGGGGTCTCTGCCAGAGAAGAGAGGAAAGGTCAATAATGGCCAAAGGAGTGCAGGTAAGTCTCCGTTGGTTATGAGAGGAGACTGTGACTTGTAATTTTCTTGACCAGAGATTGAGGAGGGACTGAAATGAGGAAAGTAGGGAGAATCTTCATGGAGGAGGATAATTTAAGACGAACTGCAAAGGGAGATTTCTCTATCTCAAATGGTCCAATGAATTTGGGTGCCAATTTTTAGAGGTACACCCAAAAGGAATGTCTTTGGATAAGAGCCAAACTTGACCTGGTGTATACTGAGGGTCCTCCGCTTGTCTGCCAGAAACCGGTTCGGGACAGCTGTTCTGAGAAGGGCGGCCTTGGTCTGTTTCCAGACATGATAGCAGTGGTGCAGATGGTGTTGAACAGAAGGGGCCACCACTTCACCTTCTTGGACTAGGAATAAAGGGGGTTGGTAACCTAAAGAAACTTCAAATGGAGAGAAACCAGTTGCAGAAGAGGTGAGGATATTGTGTGCATACTCAATCCAAGGTAGATGGGAGCTCCAGGTGGCTGGGTTAGAAGATACTACACATTGTAAAGCTGCTTCTAATTCCTGGTTTGCCCATTCTATTTGAGTTTAAGCTCACTTTGGCCCCTAATGCTTCACAAAAGGCTCTCTAAACTTGTGAAATGAATTGTGCCCCTCTATCAGATACTGTAATGGATGGTATGCCATGGAGATGAAAACCATGAATCAATAAAAGACTGGCAGTTTCTGTGGTGGTGAGCAAGGTAACAAAGTGGATGGCTTTTGAGAATCTATTGATAATAGTTAGAATGACTGAGTTCCTCTCTGAGGGCGGCAAACCAGAAACAAAGTCCAACACTATGTGATAAAGGGCAGCTCAAAAGGAGGGCTTGAGGATTGAGGTTGTAGAGACGGCTGGTGGGTGATGGCGCTCCAGGCACAATCATGTGGTCGGTGAGGTGGGAGTGACAAGGCATTTTCTTTTCTGAAGACATGGCCCAGGTCATGGTATTCCTTAGGGACGAAAGATAAGTCAGGTGAATCACATTCAGCAGTCACAGAATGATCATTAGCAGGTCAAACAACATACTAAAGGCAAAGTGAAAGACAGTAAGTGCTCCAGCTCTCAGTGTGTCTTTCTGTCCAATTTGTAAGAGGGTTATGTTTGTAGAGCCATGGAAAATCAGTGAGAGAGGATATGGCAGAGAAAAGAAAAAATTCCAAATACTCGTGATGGTTACCAGACAGTATGAGATGCACTGGCTCTGTCTGATGGGTAACAGTGGCCAGCTGTTGTCCATTTAATGTGGAGATGATCAGAGGTGTTTCCAGAAGCTTATTATGGATTCCTTGTTGTTTAGTGAGTTGCTTGTCTAATAAGTTTTGTTCAGTGCCAGAGCTTGGAGGGAAAGACTGTCTTGGAAGAAGCACAAAGTAGCAGGGAGCATCATGCTTGGACGTGATTTTAATTAAGATTCCCCCAGCACTATCACCACTGTTTTGGCCGCACCAGGCACGATGCAACGAAGTGTCCGGGCAGGCTGCAGTACATACAGACACTGCAGTACCACTTTTCATTTATTACAACCTGTAAAGGGCATAGGGCTGCACATGAGACTCAAAATATTTTTCAGTGTTCACTGTAATGGATTTTCAGTGATACACAGGATTAATGAATCATCCTTATAAATGATAGAATGCTGGGTTTTAAGACCATTCTGGCATGTGTAGAGGTGGGTGGTTATCTCGTGTCCTTTAATCAAGGCAAGGGGATAGAACATCGAACTCTAGTGAGGAACTTCTAAAGTCAGATCAACGTACAATGGCTGCAGGATTATTTACTGAATTACCTGTTGGCAAAGCCCCATTAAATCATAATTTTATGCCAATTCAAATCCATTTTCTTACATGTAAAACATTATTCAGTTAGTGCTGCACAGTGGCTTGAAGCATTTAGTTTGTTGATTTTTATCACTAAGAGCAAAGTGGCACCAGATTGTCTTGGCTCAACGTCTAAGACCTATTTTGCACCAAACAACTTCTCACTTTGTGCTGCCTCATTTGCATGAACCTCCCACATGTTTGCACTTTTTCTCCCACCTGTGCACCATCTGCTACGCACTGGACATAAAAATACCACACAGCTATGCAAAGTGAATTTCATGGTGAGGAAAATAACAAACTCCTAACAGATACTGCCAAGAGATATGTAAAGCCTAACAGGGGAACCCAGCATTGACAGGGTATGTACACTAAATCTTATTTGTGACAGAAGTGGAAAGGCAGTTTGAAGATCACCACTACAATGATGACCATACCTGACTGCATCACATATGATTCTTAATAAGATAATATCTGCCTTTTACGGTGATATAGTATTCATAAATCTTCTTTGTGATCACCGATATTGCGAAAATGCTTATCAGCTGCTGTGCTCCACGTAATATTTTCCATGTGTAGTTTGATAATAAGTGTTACCCAGAGCATTGCTTGTGCAGGTTACACTGCAAAGCTTCTCCATATGCAGATTGATGCTTCTCTCATATATCAGGAGACTGTAGATTTCTCCTGACAGATGACAGAATAGTGGCAGCTTGTGTTCAACATGCAGGCGATGAGGCAAAGCTACTTGAAAGGCGAGTGGCACGATCCTACAGTGTGCACAAGTGTGGCACTCCATGTGTATTTGTGTCTGAGAGAGAAATATGATATACACACACATGAACACACATAAAACTGAAACTCCCTCTACAGATGTAAGTGAGAGAGTCGGGGTATGTATTTAGAAATGCAACAACGCAAAGGGGTGTGATAACCTGTCCTTCTCTGTCCCCCACATGTCATGTAGGGAGGTTTGACCTGTTTGATAAATATATGTGTACACACTTATACATGAGAGAAATGGAGGGAGGATGGGAAGAGTAGGGACTGTTTTCCAGTAATGATGATGAGTGCAGACAGTGATCAGGTGTCTGTCTGGTGGACAGACTGCATCATGCATTTAGTGGGATTTTCATAGGACTCAGCACCTGACCATCATTTTGGAGTAAATGACAGATGCATGGATGACTTAAAATCTGTTTAAAGGCGTCTGAATATCAGTGTGAGAGTTCATGTGGGCAGGTGTGCACACTCCACTCTGAAAATGAAGGGTGCAGTTGAATAATCAATTGCCTGTGTTTGAGTTTTCCAGTCAGATCAACTGACTGTGTCACTCTCCAAACATCACGGATCATAATATCAACCATCCTTATCCATTGCATATTTTTGGCTCTATTTTTGATGCAGCGTCTCCTCAATATTGAAATAAAGTTAGAGTCTCAGCTTCACTTCATAATCCAGTGCTATGCGAGGCAGCTATTTAACAGCATTGCCCTGTGAGAGTCTGATTCTCAAACTAACTGACTTAGTGATTGATTAGTTGTCTAAGTTGCTGGGAGCGCATCAGTTAGCCTCCATGCCGGGACTGATTGACAGGTGGACACTCTTAGGCTAATTGGGTTTGGCAGTAATGCTTAAAGATGATTGGCAGAGGTGTTGCTAATGGCAACAGGCTTCTCAAAATTGTGCTGGTTCAGTAGGAATTAAAGAGCTTATCATGTCACTCAAAGACATGTGACTTCAGACTTACTATGGATCTGTATATTTGCCAAAATAAACCTGATTCACATCAAACTGACAGGTTCAGTGTCATTTTTATTTTTTTACAGGCAGTAGAAAGGGGCAGCATGGTAGCGTGTTGGTTAGCACTGTTGCCTCACAGAAAGAAGGGTCTGACTCTGACTTCTGTGTGGAGTTTGCATGTTCTCCCCGTGTTTGCGACAGAATGTACCCCACCTTTCGCACTATGGCAGCTGGGATAGGCTCCAGCCCCTCCACGACCCTAAATTGGATAAGCAGAAGAGAATGGAAAACACCTGAAAGCTGGTTGGCAGTCACAGAGCAACATTAGCATTCATTTGAACATTTATTGCACATTAGCTGCGTCTCAGATAGCCTACTCATTCTATTACACTTGCTATTTTGAGTTTTGACTGCATAGATGTGTTCATACTGACAAGGCCAGTCTACATGCTAGATGATGTGGCCTAATCATAATTTTCAAAAAGTTGCATGTGGAACCCTAGGCATTATAATAGATGATAATAGATAGATGCACACTTTGGGTTTGAAATGTGAAGCCAATGCATGTGTTTGCAACAAGACTCATTTGAATAGAAGTCTCTAGGAAAATGGCCCTCCCCTCCCTTTCTCTGTGACCTCTGTAAACACTTTTCTGATGAGTTTAGTAACTCTTTCGTGTTTCAGGTTATTTTGAATTAAACATTAAGCCTATTTCATAAATTATGGACATTCAGAAAGAGTCAGAAAGGAAGATTGTACAGGGTATGGTCATTGGCTAACAGCTTGCCAATCACAAGTCATTAACCAATGAGCATGCTGTTGATCCACCTCTAGTTCATCACATCCGGTTTGGCAAAACATTAAGAAAATGTGAAGAAAAGGATCAGCTCAAAGATTAATAATGGGAATGGGACATCACAATCCAATGGCTGATGTTATGGTGGTTACAACGATCTTTTACTCTGTCTGTGTGGAACACATTACACCTACCACTCTGTGTTTGTGGCATTGTTTGGTCCTTATGATGTTTTAACTACCTGTCGCAATAAAAAAAATTTAGTGTTATATGTATAATTAGGATCAACAATTTGTAAATGTTCACAAAAGGCACTAGCTAATACAGTGAAATAGTTATCTCTGACAAGTTTCCATTTAGCCACAGCCCAGCCTGTGATGTCACAGTAGGTGTTTTAGTCACTAAACAAAAGTACCTGCTGTGTTGTGGTCAGAGTATGTGAACGTTTCGACCCATTTTAGACACCAGTGCAAAACGGTTTCAAATTTTATTCAGCACTAATCAAAGTCTTCAAAGTCTTCATTATCTGGAGTTCAGTCCACCTCCTAGCTTGGTGGGTAAGTCATCAGCAGCACTGAATATGTTTTCCAACCCAGCATCAGTGTCTTAATGAACACACAGATGATAGAAAATGCTTTGATGTCCTTCATGTGAAACAGGTCAAACTAATACTAAGCTATAAACAAGCAACACAAATAGGTTTTTACTGCTCTATCCTCAGTTGATACCACATTCAGTGAATGAACATTGATGTCGTTTTGTATCATCCAGTATCTGATGCATCGGTCTTTATTGCTCTATAATGCTGATTACACTCATCATAACACCCTCCACCTGATTTGCACATTCTGACTCTTGCAATGAAACACTCTTTTCAAGGTGTTTTATTAGTGGACGCGATTGAAAATATGATCTCATCACAAACTGATGAAGCTTTCATGTCACTTCTGTAGCTAATTTATTCTCTGCCTTTCCTTCAGATAAACATTCCGCAAGGTGAATTGGATTTGGTTTAAGAGCAGTATATTCATTATATTGGGCTTCTTTTGCATATTGTTTGAAGCCAACCTGGACTTAATGACAGGTTTAAAGACAGGTGAAGGGATGTTGCTTTGAAGTTTTTATTTGTGAATGTCGCAACGTAGGGCTCCTTAGCAGGATGTAGAAGTGGAAGGTAACTGCCTCCCTCCTCCTTTTGACCTCTTTTTTACCCATTTATGTAATGTTCTTTTGAAATAGAGAGCTGGTGAGCATAATTTTCACTGTGCATGCTACTATTCTTGCCAGTTACTTTTAAAACAAAGGCTTCAGACTCTGTATCAGTTTGTCTCATTGCCATATCATCAGAGGAAACACACCTGCGTTTAGCTGATGGCAGGTTTTGCTTTTGTTAGTTGTTGTTAGTTTTTTTTAAGCTGCAAATCACCTTGTTTCGATGTGAGTACCAGACGATAGAGCTAGAAAGAAAAATGAATAGCAGAATCTAAGCAGGCGATAATAGTGTTTGTTTGATCAATTTCACATTTCTCTCCCTCTGAGCTCTCTGTCGTTGTTGTTCTTGTTTTTTCGCTATATTCACCAATGAAAGATACACATTTCCCTCCATGCAACCTGTGCTAACACAGACCATACACTTTTCTTTCTTTGTTTTTTGATAGCAGAGCTCAAGCTGAATTACACCTGCAGCTTGCTATAATGATATTTCAGGCCCATTCATGGGTTTGGAGATCAGCTTGTTAGCAGCAGCAAACATTTGTTGTTTGGCCCCTACAAGCCCCATCTCCACAGCACTATCCATGTACCAGTTGCTCAGTTTGCGCAGTACATATGCACCAGTACTCCAACCTAGTATTCTTTGGAGCTACATCCTTAGTGGATGATCCCACACACAGGAATTACTTCCAAAGCCAATGTTCAGTGCTGATGCAGTGCTGACCCATACAGTTCTAAGCCAGAGCAGAAACACAGGCATAGAAAGTCAGGTTAATGAATGGGCACTGCAGCACGCAGAATGGTGATGCTTGAGGCCAGCCTACATGCTAGATGGCTTAGTCATTTACAATCCTGTTTCAACCATAAGCAAAGTGTTTCCACAACTGTTATAACCTTTTTGCTGATTAACCTTATCTTTAAGATAACGTCCATCTTACTGCTTGCAACTTCATTTAGGAATATCCAATAAACAGATTCCTTTTAAAGACCCCTATCAATCTTACTATTGTGTATCCAAAGCCTGAGATAGCTCATTCCTCTATGTCATAGTGAATTGTTGTTCAAAAACATATTAGTGAGCCACAGTGTTAAACTGGCTGGCTGACTGTCATATATTCGTTTTTTAATAAAAAAACATGCCCATTGAATTCAATATCTGAATTCAATCCCACATACAGCATTATGTTGTCAAAAATACCAACACAAGTACAGAGGGTGTATTCATCTGCTGGTCAAAATAATCCTCAACAAATGCAGTGTTTCTTCCTGCTTGAGGAACAAATTCTTGTAGAAAAGAGAAAAACCTTTTATAAAAAGCATAAATAATATATATTTGTCAACCATCATAGATCTTTAAGAAGAATCAATAGGTTTGGGGCTACAAAAAAAAAAAAAAAAGCATTTCAAAGAGGGCAGTGTGGTGGTTAGCACCGTTACCTGGTGTTAGGCCCGAGCCAGCTGGTGGATTTTCTGTGTAGAGTTTGCATGTTCTCCCTGTGCCTGCATGGGTTCTTTCCAGGAACTCTGGATTCCTCCCACAGTCCAAAGACACACACATTAGTCCCAAAAAGCTGAATCTGTTCATCTGGATGTAGCGTTTTCAGTGGGAGAAATGTTTCGTCACCTCTGGTGACTTCTTCAGTCTCAGCTGACTGCAGGTTTTCCCAACCTTATAAACAGTACATTGCATAATGACTGTTTATAAGGTTGGGGAAGCCTTCAGCTTTTTGGGATTCTTTTACCTGGATTATTGAGCATGCATCAAGACACGCACATTAGGTTAATTAGAGATTCTAAATTGCCCATAGGTGTGAATGTGAGTGTGAATGGGTGTCTGTCTCTCTGTGTTAACCCTGCAACAGGCTCACCACCTATCCAGAGTGTACCTTGCCTCTCGCCCTTTGACAGCTGGGATAGGCTTCAGCCCTCCCCCATGACCCTGAACTGGATAAGTGTGAGAAAATGTATGAATAGTATTTTAGAGGATGTTTCTGCCTATACCAAACAGCTCACCCTGAGGTTGGGTAAAAATTGACAAAGGCACACATTTTCATTCAGCCTTTGTGAAAGCTATTCATATTATTACCTGTACTTAAAAGCACAAAAAGTAACAGTAATTTTTGTGTAACAACAAAGGTGACTTTTGTTACACAACAATAGAAGTGTATTCATTGGTTACTTGCTGGCCTCCACAGGCCTGGCCAATAACTGAAGTATACAACAAAGCAGACTGCCCCCTTGATGGGATATAATGATATGGAGGGAATGGATTTCTATCTGGGCAGCTGGGATAGGCTCCAGCCCCCCCGCGACCCTGAATTGGATAAGCGGAAGAGACTGGATGGATGGATGGATGGATGGATTTCTATCTGTTAGACTGTGCAACTAGCGTTTATGATGAAGTATAGTAGTGCCTTAAGTGCCACAAATGGTAGGGTAAAACGGAAACTATGCAGAGACAGACTACAATGTTACAGTTTTTTGTCTTTTAATGGAATTTGTTGACAGTGAGAAATCTATTGAAATAACACAAGCTTTAGCCTTTAAGGTCTAGAGTGCTCTTCCACAAAGAAGGGCCACAGCATTAAGTAATAATGCAGGGCCAGTCTGAGTTAATATTTTACTTAAGCAGTGGAAATGACCTAACACATTTTCATTTACAAAAATTATGTATGTCTAACTACCATTCAGTAATATTGAGGCCTTTTAGGCCTCCCAGAGAGTTGTCTGCTTTGGAATCCAGCCTTAGGCATTAAAGTCAGATAGACAGTAAGACAGTTTTAAGAAAACACAAAGAAATTACTTTTTTTTTTGGATAGTAAAAATCTCCATTCCCATCATTTAGTTTATGTGAACTGCTAAACTGAAAGCACAGATACAATTGCACATATGGAGATATAAAATTCACAAGCCCTGTTGTGATGAATGGGCTAAGAAGTAAGCCCAGTTGTAAGTTGTAAGTCTAGTTGGGTCATCGATAGTGGTTGAGAGAAAGAAGCCAACTACTGTGTGCAGAATTATTAGCTATTAGCGCTAGCTGAGGTGCCAATTAATCTGGCAAAGTCAGCTCAGCTCTAGGGCCATAGCTCATTAAATCAACATGAATTCATTAGCCGTGGTTTCATGGGGCCCACTGGAAACATAAGAGGTGGTTTCTATCCAATTTATAGCCATCGTCTTAGTCCAGGGTAAGGTGATCTTCTGTATTGTCTTTTAATGTTGCCCTTCGAAAGCTTTTTTATTTTTTCTGGCTTTGGTTTTTATTAAAATGTCTGTCAAAATAAAGTACAAAGAACAAACTTAATTTTCACTCTCAAACCACTTGAACCTCTTGCTCTGCTAGACACAGAGTCACATACTTTAAGATGCATTTGGGCTGATGATGCTTAGATCAAAGTATAACAGCTTAGAAGTCGCTGAGTCAGGCCAACTAAGCTACATCAGTTGCTGTTGCTTTAGTGTTACTACATTAAGGTCATGTCTGCACTATTTAATGTATGCATAAAACTACTTGTCCTCCCTTCAGCTGAAAAATAGTTATCAGGGAAAGAGTCCTGCCAGAGACCCAAGCTGCTGTGAGGCTGAAAGCACAATCGAGCACAAGATGTCCCCGAACCTATTGCTTTCCCCTACCATCTGATATGACATATGCTAAGATATCATATACTGTAGGAGTGGTTCAAATTTGCAAAAAAAATCTGTGTAAGGAGGTCTTAAGGGTAGTGGAGAAACAAGCCTTTCAGCCAAGAAACTATTTTATGTATTTATTTATAATCATTTTTACTAGGCTAGATATAGGAAAAGATTACAGGTTGGGGTAAAATACACCATTTCACAGCATTAACCACATTTTGGAAAGCTTATTTTTCTAGCTCACCAGGCTGTTGAGCCCATTACACAATTTATATGCACTTATTCACAAGGCACCAAGTGTAAATAGGTGGAACTGTAGGAGAGAGATAAGAATTTGGATAAAAGACATGTGTTATCATTTTTTGGTATAGAAAGTCTCAAAAAGGAGACTTTAACTTGGCTTTCAGATATCTGCTTTCATAGTCTTTTCCCGATACAGCAGAATACCGTTTTTTTTAATATTCCCGTGAGGTCATCTGGAAAGGTCTGCTGTCTGTAATGTTTTATAATAACTACACACTAGTAAGCATTAGTAAGGTATTAGTTAATATTTCATTATACTTCAATTCATCATTTATAAAGCATCCTTCCTCCTTAGTATGTCATTTATAAACATGGATATAAATGTTTAGTCTCCCTTAATAAGCCCGTAGCATGTTTAATAACAGCATTTTTATACTTTATAAATGATGGCTTAACTATTTCTAAATAAAAGTATTACATCAAGTACAAACAAGTTATTTTGAAGCTGTTAACAGGTCATGGTGTTATTAAAGTATTTAGATGCACATTTATACATGTACAGATTATGAAATGAGCTAACTGTTTGTGAGTGTGTTATTAGAGATTTTATAAATACTTATTTCAGATTGTAATTCATGGTTAATAAAATTAATTGAAACGTCGACAGGACCTCGGGACTCAAACAAGTCTCAGCTCTCTTCTCAACAGAAAAAGAAAACAGACAAAGCACAAAGTGACACAGAACATACAAATATTTGTTGCATGATGAAAACATAACTTGCTTTGCAGAATACTGAAAAGTAAGGTACCCAGTAACCAGACTAGACACCGATTTGTCTGACTAAAGCTAGCTAAGTGACTACAACCAACTGACAACAAATGAAAGGAAAGTTGAACCTGATTAATGGAATAAAGAAATTTTAAACATTTGAACATCCCAGAGACATTTTCCTGCATTATCAGGTGACTCCTTGTGACAAGGGAGCAGCCTAAAGTAGCTTCTAATATGGATACTATGTTTGTGGTGTTTACAGTTGTTTGTGAAGCTCTGTGAAATATTCCCCATTGCTTTGTAATAACCTTATTCATGTGTATTTCAAACGAAGAAGTTTCAATATATCTAAGTTAAAGTACTCTGTGGCTCCAGCTGCTCAGTTTCTCTCTTTCTGTCTTAAACTTGCCTTCAAACTCAGATTCTGGTCCTCCTTACTTTTCAGTATTCTGTAAACATTAAGCAAGTTATGTTTGCATCATGCAATAAACATTTGCATGTTCTGTATCACTTTGTGCTTTGTCTGTTTTTTTTTCTGTTGAGGAGAGAGCTGAGACTTCTTTGAGTCTTGAGGTCCTGTCAACTTCCATCAATGTGGTTTCTATTTCAATCAGCAGAAGCTTTGGGACACAGATGTACATTCAATGAAGACACAGGAACAAATGCCTCACACATGGTGTGCTTTTGTGTTGACAGGCAACGCCTGAGGATACCTCATATGAGGGGAATTTGTTTGCCCTCATGGCTGGCAGGCCAGAGATTAATGAGCTGTTTGTTGGGTACACACATTCTCCACGCCCGTGTACTCCCCAAGCACATGTTTCCAAGCAGTGTTATTGGGTTTTCTCACTTAGTACAAAGGTGGAATGTGAGAGAAGTGATCAGGTGAACTATTGCACCTTCATGTTTTCAGTTTTCCTCTTGAAAAGAATGTGTTCATGCTGCAGGTTGCATTAATCTTCTCAGTCTCTATGGTTATACTGTTTAGCATAAACCAGGTGACAACAAGGTCTGAAAAGTTTTGGTTCGGTTGTTTGTTTTTTTTATTGTAAGAGTAGAAATTGACAGAAAGAAGAAGTTTGATAGTGCTGTATATGAGTGACCCAGACAAAGTTTGTGGCATTTTGATTCAGTTGTTTGAACTATGTTCTTTAGATGGTATTTAGAGCTATTAGACAATGCATAACCTCAGATTGGAAAACAACTTTTGCAGTGTGACATACAAAAGGACCACATTTTTTCTTTTGGCTTTTTGAGGGCAAGTGGTGGCTGTGTTTTGTTAAATATTTCAGGACTGATGAGGCTGTTGGTGAGAGGTTATGTGACCAGGGGAAATGGAGCGGTAGCAGGAATGATGGAAACAGAGGAGGGCAATGGAGGAAGGTGACTGCTGCTGATGGTGAACTTTTACTGAACTTTGTCTGGGTGAATAACACTGGATTGAAGATGATTTATTGCCTTCACCAGCCATATCTACAACCAGTGTATTATGAGTGATTTGATAGAAGAAATAAAGTGTTTCCTTTCCAAGACTGGAGAAAAAAATGAAAATCTGTGCTCAGTCGCAAAGGTCATTGCACTCTCCAAGAATGGATTCTTTGTAGCTTTCAAAACTCATAAATGTTTCCATTTATATAACTGTCACATATCACATCCAACTGATTCATCTAAAATTTGCATCAAAGTGGATGGAGGTTACACATATGAATGAAACTGGTATGACTCACTAATGTCACTTGGTATCAATATCATTGTTTGATGCACCGAGCTCTTATTACTCCCACGTCATCACATACCCATACACATACATACGCCTGGTCAGGAATATAGTCATGCACTGGGCACAACTTTCCAGGTAGCCCAATAGAGTCAGAGTCTGAAATACATGCCATGTCACTGAGCTAAAGAGTCCTCTGCTGGTGTCGAGACTGTCTTGGGATGTGTAACCATGGTAACCAATGAAATGTCAGACAAGCCTGTTGCAGCTGGCAGAAGTTTGAATTTAATATGATTTTTTTTCTTCTCTTTTTTCCTAACTACAGTAACAGAATTTCCAAAAACAATAAATAATAAAATATATTACAAAAAAAAACTAAATTGCTAATAATAATAATAATAAAAGTTGTCTCAAAGAAGGGCTTGAAGTCCCTTCTTTTGATTAGAGGTCATTTGATTGTGACAACATCTGACATCCCACCTACCTCCTAGCTTCATCATGCTTTGGCATTTAGAAGTAGTGATGCAGTGGCAGAAAGCAAAAATATGGACCAAAACTTTACAAATTTATTTCATGACCATATGAAGGATCAGAATGTTCCAGTAACAATTTGATCTTCAGTGCTGTCTTCTTTTTCACACACATATCTGCATTTTGTAGACTGAAGCCATTTCTGAATAGTACATGCAGATGCTGTATCAATCCATCTGTTAGCCTCCCACTCCACTCTTCCCCTACTCATGAACACGATCCGGAGATATTTGAACTCTTCCTTTTGAGGTAGCAACTCATTCCCAACCCTTTTCTGACTGGTACCCATTGCCTCAGGCTTTGAGTTCCTAATTCTTATCCCATCCACTTCACACTCGGCTGTAAAGCACCCAACATTTAAGTCCAGCATTCAAGATGTAACTTTTTAAAAGTACAGAAGTAGTAGAAACAGAATTTACTCATCTATGCAGTAACCACTCACTCATGTGTAAACAGTGTCACATCTAATTAACTGACTTTACTACATGTTTTATATTGAGGTTTCTCTATACAGTGCTTGAACACAGAATTGAATAAAAGTAACTATTAACCCCTCAGACTAACTGTATTAGGGATGCCTGACTAAACACAAAGGTATAAAAAAAAAAAACACATAGAAAAAGCCTCCAGTTCACAGTAGGGGTGATGATATACTGTGGCAGTGAAAAAGTATGCACGAAACCAGGGCTGTCCATTTTACACAAAGGTGACAGAAACTATAACAAATGTGAACATTTCCCTATATTCCATCCTTTTCTTAAATATGATGAAAATAAATTTAAATGCAAATTACATTCTTTGCTTTGATAGCAGTTCTGATTTCTTCATCCTTTTTTTAATGACACCAGCATTTTGTTTAGGATGACACTGTAATGACATTAATGTAAGACTCGGGATTTGCTAGCGAGGAATGTTTTGTTTGCTGAGTCACATTCCTTACCTACAAAACGTATTGTGGGACACAACCGCTAAATCCTTAAATAAATGTAATTTAAAGTATTCTACATTCAAAGTTAGTTGACCTGAAAAGACGTGTGTTTTTCCAACAAAGTTCGTGATAGTTTACATTACCAAACTGCTATATGCAATCTGCAATTAGCTGGAGATTTGATTCTGTAGAAGAGAGTCACCACACTTCCACTTCATTTTCAATGCGGAAGAATTGTTGGTAGATGTGCAGTGTGCCTGTCTGAGTAAGCACTTTTTGGCTAGATAAAAGATGCCAGAAAATCCAAACCCTTTCTTTCTTTCTTTTTTTATTGAGTTTTATCCCTCTGTTGGCAAATCTTCCTTTCCCATATCGCTTTGTTTGACAAACACTCTTTAGGAGTCTATCCTCTCAATACTGCCTTGTCATATCATCCCTCTGTGTCAAAGAAGCTGTCAGGAAAAAAAAAGAGGAATCTAAACAGAAACAGCTTGACTGCAGAGAGGAAAAAAGAGTGATTCACTAGGAGACATACATACATCTCAGTCATTCATACACTTTGCATCTCATCTCATCTTATGAGTGTTCAGCACTTACATTGATGAATAGCGTTATACTCCTCTCACTGGCTTATGGCTGCTTCTATCCAGGGGTTGTGTGAATATGAGAGTTCAGAAAAAATGCAGAGGAAATCCTTGTTCAAGTCTCAATGCTTCTACACTCTCATCACTTGAAATCTTGGGTTCTATCAGGTATGGCTGTCTGTGAAGGACATGTAGCATAATACAGCATGCGTGATGGACGGATTGCTGCTTCATTGACCTTTCACAAATGGGAGTAGTGGCTAATGACTGAGGCGGGCTGACTCGTGATGCAAGGCTCATTGGGCTCAAGTGAGGCCCTTCAGCATCTGCGTGTCTGCCTACTAAATACTATTCATTCCTACTGGGGTGACAGGTGCTGTGTTAAAGTCACAGGGAGGCTTCTAAATGGAAGATTTCATCTCCTGTGGTGATTTCATACACAGTTTGACCTTTGACTAATGATTTTCTCTCCCTTCTCTCTGCTTTCTTGCATGTCTGCCCTGTTCCTGACCTTCTGCAACACTCCTCAGGTAAGAGCTCCAAGGAAATATTTTATTTTGTTTTATGTTTTTAGTTGCTGATGCATGTGTGATTTGATGCTGCAACATAAAAAAAGAGGAATTTCCTGGACACAAAACATAAACATGGCAGATACAGAGTTTGATAAAGGTTCTGGCAGGTTTTTTAACTATGTCAACTTTTTTCCTTTGGTGATATAGTTAAATTTAAATAATTACTACAAAGTAGGATAGATGGCCTTTTGAACTCAGAAGTGCAGAATTTGGAGTATCTAAAATAAGCATGTGAAATAAGTGCATAAAAGGCTGGGCTTCATCTTGGAAATCATAGGCTCTGACAAAGGCCAGTCTGCTTTCAAGCCCTCATAGGAGTTTCCAATACCTGTATTATAAAGTTATGGTACAATATTAGCCTAAGATATGGTTTAGTAGAGACTACTGACATGCAATCTGAATTACATAGGTTAAGGCTATGACAATATTAGATTTTCACTACACTATTATCAATATCACCAATACAGCAAATATAGCAATATTAATAGATATAAAAAAAAAAACAAAAAACAAAAAAAAAAAAATGCCATTGAAAACCGTTACCTTTATTCATCAGTGTTTCATGATTTATGAGGTTAGGTGTGGGGGCAATGTGAACTGATGGGACTGAGGGATGGTTACAACTTGCATACCCAATGGGAGTAAATATGATTACCAGCAAATGATTTAAAAACTTTTATAGATGTCTTTATCCACTACTGTCCCTAACAGTAACTAAATAAATAAATAAAAACAAACTGCAGTGACTCGGTCATATGATCCATCTGTGAGTCAGGACGCAGGGCACCAGCCGCACAATTTCATTGAACAGCTAACTTTAGCTCAGAGCACAGAAGAAAATTAAATTATGAAGCAAGTCTTCAACAGTTGATCCATCTTCAGCGCTTTACTCAACAACATAACAAATGCTTAACTTCACCTGTGTATAACACTGTTTAGTCTGGGAAGTAAGTCTCTCCCAGTATGTGAAACAGAAGCAACAGAAAGTGTATTAAGTTAGTTTTAGCCACCTATTTTAGTTAGCCATAAAGTGTGTAAATACGCTGAAGCTGCAGCTGTGATAAACTGGAAAGTGTGTTTGAACTACTATATAATATACAGGCTTTTGATGTGATATCAATTTCTTATTTTTTAAACAAAGATACAACATCCAACAGGGCAGCCAGGGCAACGGCCCGGGTCAAAGACAAAATGACTATCAAAGTGGTTTCTGGTGCTTATATTCACAGTGTTATGGTAAAGTGGACACATTATAAGTGTCCCCCTATATGTTTAAGTCATGTTTTTTTTAATGCAGTATACATTTTCTTTGTGAATTTAATTTTAGATCTGTAAATATTTACTTCATTTTACCCAACACTCATTAAAATAGGCACCTTTTCTGAAAAGTAAGTAGAGCAGTTAGTTGGTGCAGCAGCATTTTAAATTATGTTTAGCAAGCCAAAGCAAAAAAGTGGTGCTCAAAAGAGGAAGAAAAGAGCAGGATGAGTATACCACCAGGACTTTGGATCTGAGCAGTCTTGTGAATGACTCATGGCACAAGGCCCAAAAATTCTGATGGGTGAGTAGTTTGTGTTTTTGCAAAGGATTTAAACTTTGCTACCACTTATATGTACGTATACAAATGCTGGATGAGGAATTCACTTTGCGAGGACCTGTTGTTAATGGGCTTCTGTGTTTTCTTCCATGCTTAAAGACATTACAGTTGTCTTTATTTTACTTTAGCAAGGCTAAATCTGTTTTGGGCTTGTGGTAGATTAGTTGAAGAAGATGATTTTATAGCGTAAGCTTAGATAAATGTATCTACTTACCTGACATCTGACTGTGCTTTTTATCCATGGTGCTATTGATATTATTAATTATTGCTATATGCTATTATTTTCGCACGTGTCTGTGTGTGTGAGAGAGAGAGAGAGATGCTGTTTTTGCTCCGGTACAAGGGCCTAAAACAAAATATCGGCCCAGGGTTGATACGCCTGTGTTTTTAAATATCACAGTTATGTCAGTGACAGTACAGTATATCGCAAAACTCATAATGTAGGTATTTGAGTGTTGTTCATCAGCAAATACAATTAATGAGCAACAGAATGCAGTATAGAAACATATTATGTTGCTATATTTATCATACTCCAAGAGTATTTTTCAGCATTATCAACTGAGGTACACCCATATCCAATTTTTAATAGCTCCACAGCTGTAAGAATAAAATTACTTTTAATCTCTGGTTCTCTTCCACAGCTTATCTTTTGTCCTGTCTTCCTCCCCTCACCCCCAACTGGTCGCGGCAGATGGCTGCCCCTCCCTGAGCCTGATTCTGCCGGAGGTTTCTTCCTGTTAAAAGGGAGTTTTTCCTTCCCACTGTCGCCAAGTGTTTGCTCATAGAGGGTTTTCTGATTGTTGGGGTTTTCTCTGTATTACTGTAGGGTCTTTACCTTACAATATAAAGCATCCATCATGTCATCCTGTGCTGGATATTTTAGAAACTTGTCCCAATCGATCACTGGTTACTGTGCACTTTGCAGTTTCAGGGCATCTTCCTGGTGACAAAGTATAGAGAAGTAGATAGAGTCTGGCCTTCAGGCCTTACCTCATTGCCAGCTATTTTTGAGGGTGAGGCTTTTAAGCAGTGCTGCCACAGATGGATTCTGAACAGGAGTCATTTGTTTTCCCAGCCCTGTGTCTGGCCACATGTCCCCAGTAAGAGGGAAAAGCCTTTGAGGTGATGTAGACTGAATATTTATACTGTCTACAAGGTAGGAGGAAAGAAATTAATGGTTATAATTGTGGCTTCAATTCCCCTCTACCAGCCTCCAGCATTTTCTTTGTAGCTTATGAGAGGAAACATTTCCTCTCAGCTTTTCAGTAAGAATGATAAATTTCATTATTACACTGAGGCAGTAATCACTGACTCCAGAACTGTGTGCTTTCATCATTCCTAATTGGCTAATAAATTACCTCCACTGATGAAAAATGGCGTGTGTGCAAACTTGTGATCAGATACACTTTGTCTTACAAAGTAGCTCAAGTTGAGAGCATAGGTGCAAGCAAGAGAAGAGAGCTCTTTGAAAATTCACAGGAAGGAAGTATTATTTAAGGGGGGCTTTTCATCATTGATTGATAAAACGCAATGGAGAGTGAGGAAGGATTATGAGATTTATGAGATCTGAAGATAAACTGCTGCGTGTTTAATTTAGGGGACAATTAAAGCGACATATCACTGGTGCTACACCACTGCACATTAGGCTAATCCCCATGGAGACTGTTGTAATGTTTATTTAGACACCAGCTCCTCCTGGGACGGGAATGTGTAGGGGGATTTGTCAGATGATGTGTCCTGCTCAGTGTGTGCTACATAGAATACTAATGCTCACCACAGGACATCAAATAATGCTGTTTGTTTAGCTGGAATAAACCTGTGTGATTGTGTGCATGCGCATAATTATATTTTACTTTTTAAAGGATTGGTTGCCCTCTATGGTAAGTGGAAATCCATTAATTTGCTCCCAGGTGTAGAGACATTGTTTTTTCAGATATATCCATAATACCTGCTCCAACAACAGACAAAGCTTTCTTCTTCTTTTGGCTGCTCCCTTTAGGGATTGCCACAGTGGATCATCTGCCTTCATCTCACCCTATCCCTAGCATCCTCTATCACACCAGCTCTCTCCATGTCCTCTTTCACTACATCCATGAACCTCCTCTGAGGTCTTTCTCTTTTCCTCCTGCCTAGCAGCTCCATATTCAACATCCTTTGGCCAATATATCCACTTTCTCTCCTCTGCACCTGTCCAAACCATCTCAAACTTTCCTTTCTAATGTTGCCTCCAAATCGCTTAACCTGAGCTGTCCCTCTGAGATATTCATTTTTAATCATTTTTCATTCTGGTCACTGCCAATGAAAACTTTAACATCTTCAGCTCTGCCACCTGTCTTTTTGTTAGTGCCACATTCCCCAAACCATACATCATAGCAGGTCTCATAACTATCTTGTAAACCTTCCCTTTCACTTTTGTTGCTATCCTTCTGTCACAAATCAACCCTCCCCTTGTCTCCATCCACTCCACCCTGCCTCCACTCTCTTCTTCACTTCTCTTGTGCATTGTCTGTTGCTTTGGATGGTTTACCCCAAGTATTTAAACTCTACCCTACCTATGTAAAATCTACCTTCACTATCTCTACACCTTGCATGTTGACCTTTCTACTCGTCTCCCTCTCATTTACACACGTGTTCTGTCTTACTTCTATTGATTTTCATTCCTCTTCTCTCCAGTGCATACCTCCACCTCTCCAGGCTCTCTTCCACCTGCTTCCTACTTTCACTACAGATCAGAATGTCATCTGCAAACATCATAGTCCATGGAGACTGCCTAACCTCATCTGTCAGCCTGTCCATCACCACAGCAAACAAGAAGGGACTCAGAGCCAATATCTGATGTAATCCCACCCCCACCTTGAATCCATCTGTCACTCCTACTGCACACTCTCACTGCCCTTATACATGTCCTGCACTACCCCAGCAAAAACCTGTTGAAAAGACTTGGAAAGATGACGCTCGACAACTTAGAAACATGACAATTGTAAAGTTGTCTTTTCAGGTCATTTAAAACATTCCTATATCTAAATTTGGTTGGAAAGTAAGCGGATGGAAGATGTCTCTTTTATCCTTCTTTGTTTTACTATTTGTCCATTTAGGGTTATAAGGGACGAGTCTTTCTCGGTGGACCTAGACATGGTCCATTATATCACAATCCCAGAGATAAATTATTCAGTACACCCACAACTCCACAACCTCTAGTGATAAAGACCCAATGACCAGATTGAAACCGGGAACTGTCTTGATGTTAGGGTACTATGATAACTCCTGCACCACCGTGACAAGCTTGTGGGGATAGTATGTGACATGTGATCAAAAGTTCTGATCTGTTTGTGCAATGCAAAGACGCAAAACTGAATGAATGTCACCTTTGCAACTATCTCCCCAATCAAGCAAGTCCATTTAGTTTATATTTACCAGCTTAGAAGCAATGGGTGTTGTGTTTTAGTGGCCTCTGCTGCGTCTATGGGACAAAATAATCACCTGCTTCATGTGGTGTAGACATGGAGTAACCACACAGTCGTGTCTCTGTTCATCTCTTCTGTCTATGCCCTTATGAATGCATATTCTGTTCTAACTAGATTTAACTATATTTTTGGAAACAAGTAATTTGGGGTCTCCTATGCCAATCCTATTAAAATTATGCTTTTTACATTATGTTAAAGGGCAATTTGGATTCTCTCTCTTTGCAGTATATTTCAAATAGCCAGCTTTTTATTTTCTACATCTAGCAATTTATACTACATATATTTTTAAACTATTCATTAGCTGTTTTTTTTTTTTTTTATCATATCCAGCTGTACTTGGTTTCTATGCCTTCTTCCTGTATATTTTAGTATCACCCGCAGACCTGTGCCAGCCTTGTAGTTGTTACAAGTGTGGGTTAAAGATCTCTCCAAAGACTCTGTAGCTCTTTTTCTCCTTTCTTCCTCTCTTGATGCAACAAAAAATGCTGTCTCATATGTTTCTTTAACAAAGTTAAAGCAATAATATCACCTTTAAAAAAAAGAAAGAAAAAAAATAGCTAACCAGGCCTCAGAGCAGATTGCCTAATGTTGCAATGGCATAAATGGCATCCAGTGACACGTTTCATAAAGCACAGGATAAACATGCTATTTAAACTGACACTGCATTATTGATCCCAGAAATCTTTGTAGCACTACCATGGAAACTAGTAGTAATAATCATCATCATAATAATAAAATGGAAAATTTTAAGTCAAACTTATGTCAGAAATAAGAGGGGAGAATGTTTGCAGTTTAGGTTATTGTAGGTTCACAATACAAGACACAGCAGCTCATGACAGACCATTTCTACATGAAGAAATGGTATTTGAAAATTAATTCAGTTTTTGGGTAGAAGAAAACTGCAAACAATACCAGATATTTCATCATGTACTCTGGTATTCACTAAAGGCTAAAATAAACAAATACAGGAGACATTGCCTCAAAGTTTGTAAAGGTAAATTTCAGTGCAGTGTGAGGTCCATGTGTCTGGCCCCAACTGAGAAACCTATAAACCCCCCAGAGAACAGGTTTGATGAGAGCGCACAGCAGTGGAAACAGAGTGGCTCTAGACAGACTTGAAGGAAGCAAAGAGCTGTGCTTTTTCCTCCCCACCAATTACATTCTCAGCAGGTGTTTGAACGCTTAGCTGGTAATCCTTCATTCCTTCCTTCGTTCCTTCCTTCATTGCATCCCTCCTTCCATCTATCTGTCCAACTGCTCATCCATCTTAAACTGCTCTCTTGCTTTTTTTTTTTTTTAAAATTTGCTCCCTGCTGTAAGACCAAAAGGGCATTCTGAGGTCAGAAACCCCCATCTACTGTCTACTAGACAAATGCACCTGAACCACAGACAACAGAGAATAAAGAGTGGTTAGAAATACAATACAGCCCAAACCTGTTTTTTTACTTATATACTAACAGGCTCATTTTAATTTAGTGAAATATTTGAGATGCACTACTGTATAGTAATTTTACATTGTTCATGTCAACTTTTGAGCAAAGACCTGGAAGAGAACACGCTTCTGATAAGTTGTGGGTTTCTTCCAAGTATGACCTGCCATAAATACCCACAGAGTGAGCACCTTCTACCAAAATCAGTCCTGAAAGAAATTCAACAGGGAAACCCTAAGCATTCAGAGGATACACTAAGCTTCTGGCCATACTAAAACAGCCCACAAGTTCAAAAAAGTGAATAGGAATGGCTGTTCAGTCTCATCATGAGGCTATTACTTATTTTGGACCCCTTTTATACAAGAAAATGATGGGTGTACTTCAAATTAGAAGGGAGTCACCGGATGATATTTAAATTATAGGAGTACCAGATCTATTAGAGCTCACTAAAAATGTTTTTACTTGATAGAATTGTAATCAAACAAAATTATCCATCAATCACAGTCTAATTACGCTTTCATTTTAAAAAAAATATTACATGCACCAACATAAAGTGCAGTTTAATAAAGTAGTACTGCATCAATTCAGTCCCTTATGACGGTCATTTTGGAGAAGTTTATGGTGCTGTTGGGTTGTACTATTATTATACTGGCTGGTATTTCTGTTATTTTGTCAGTGTCTGTCACTGTTGTAAAAGAAAAGAGGACTGCAACGCATGACACAGAAGTTTGCCAGAAGAGGAGCAACGTTTTTATTTTTGTTTTTTTTTTTTAAGTTGGAGGTAATTTCAAATGCAACATTTCTAACAGCTCGACAAATATCAGCACACATGCAAACTGTTTCTGTGCAGTTTGTCAAACAATGTGTCTCATAGCTAAAGGTACAGTTGTGGTCAGAGGTTTACATACACTCATGATGGGGATGAATGTCATGGTATCTTGATGCATGCCCAGTCATCCAGGTGAGGAAATCCCAGAAAGTTGAATCTGTTCATCTGGACGTAGTGTTTTCAGTGGGAGAAACGTTTGGTCACTTATCCTGGTGACTTCTTCAGTCTCAGCTGACTGCAAGCTTCCCCAACCTTATAAACAGTACATTGCATAATGACAGAAACTATAGCACCACTGACTAACAATGGACCATGAGGTCAGTTTCATGATCACTAATATGCAAATTGTCATGACCACTGATCAATGGCCATGAGTACCATTCACAGAGAGTTGGGTAATGGCTGCAATCACAGCATGGTTTGGAATGGATAAAGCAGGCTAACATTAAGCTTCTGG